>JAODAL010036962.1:0-41005 GCA_025379985.1 Phyllomedusa bahiana
CTAACACCCCCTCCCCCCACTCCCTTTTTTTTTACCCAAACCCCCGCTCCTATCTTCACTTCTTGCGCTATCTTTGTAGTTATCCTCCCCCCCAGTCCCTAGTTAAAATATTCCTCCAACTTCCTGGCCATTTTATCCCCCAATACAGCTGCACCCTCCCCATTTATGAAAAAGTATTTGCCCCCTTCCTGATTTCCTAATTTTTGGGATGTTTTTCACACTTATATGTTTCAGATCACCAAACAAATTTAAATATTAGATAAACATAATACAATTAAACACAAAATGCAGTTTTTAAATGAAGGTCTTTATTGTTAAGGGAGAACGTAATCAAAACCTACAGCACTTTTGTGAAAAAGTAATCCCCCCCCCCTCACTGCCACATCTGTTCTCAAGCAAGGAATCACTTAAATAGGACCGGTCTGACAAAGTGAAGTACTGTAGATCAAAAGATCCTCATAAGCTAGACATCATGGGGAGATCCACAGACATTCAGGAAGAAAAGAGAAATAAAGTAATTTAGATCTTACAGTCTGTAAAAAGTTATAAAGCCATCTCTAAAGCTTTGGAACTCAAAAGAACCACAGTGAGATCCATTATCCACAAAAACATGGAACTGTGGTGAACCTTCCCAGGAGTGGCCGTCTGTCTAAAATGATCCCAACGACGACTCATCCATGACATTACAAAACAACCCACAATGACATCCAAAGAACTGCAGGCCTCACTTGCCTCACTTCTGGTCAATGTTTATGACTCCACCATAAGAAAGAGACTGTCCAAAAATGACCTGCATGGCAGAGTTCCAAGACTAAAACCACTGCTGAGCAAAACGAACACAAAGGCTTGTCTCAGTTTTGCCAGAAAACATCTTGATGATTCCCAAGAATTTTGGGAGAAGATTCTGTGGACTGACAAGACAAAAGTCCCATTACATCTGATGTAGAACCTATATAATTTTCTTTGAAATTGCTTCGGATGTGCTGATTAATTTTTATTTTTGGATCATTATGGGCCACATGTATGAAAACTGCCTAGGTCTAAAACTCACTTTGTTGCCCATAGAACCCAATCAGAGCACCCCTCTCATTTTTAATAGCACTCGGAAAAAATGAGAGAGGCGCTCTGATTGGTTGCTATGTGCAACAAAGTGAATTTTAGACCTAGACAGTTTTAATACATGTGGCCCTGTGTGTTTAGACAAAAGGGATTGGCCTAAAAATAGGTGTGGCTTCGCATTAAAGGGGTGTGACTTAGCATTCAACAGAATGTGGCAAAAATTGGGCACAGTTAATGGCAGAAAGTAAGCCAACTTAGAAATGGTGTACAGCTAGACTAGACAGTTCTAACATGCATTAGACTTATCAACACTATAGTTCATGTGTCACACTGTAAGTTTATTCTAACTTTATACTAAGAGTTTGACAGAAGATAAAGATTTTGGGACAGATTTATCAATGCAGTCTGAGGTCAGCTCTCTCACATAGGATTTCTCTCTTTCACCGAAGAAGACCCAACTCACAGACCAAACCAGAACTAGGTATCTACTAACATGGCACAGGGCTAAATGGGGGCAGAGACCTCCCTTGGGCTTAATCTTCCAAGACATCTTCAACATTCAGCAAACTACATAGGATCTAGCCAGGCTCAAACTTCTAGCGATCCCTGACACACTCTCTCTCTGGACTCTTGCTATTGGTCAAGTACTGCAGGGCACCATACATTGACCTGTTTGACCTGTTCAGCACTGCCACACTTCTTCTGACTCACAGCTTTCAAACTGCACATCAAATATGCTTTACCACTTCCTCTAGTGTATATCACAGTAAACAGCTACAATGTCATTGCCCTTCTCATGATATCAACAGAGGTCCTGGAAAACCAGTTTTCAACCAATATAACTGGCTACTGGCAACAACATTTTCAATGGCATTTCAAGGCAGGTGCAGTGGTGCCACAAGACATGGTGGTCCATGGTCTCTGCAGGGCACAGGCTCCTGGTGACGACATGACACAACCTGCAAAAATCAAGCAGATTAAAACAGCACATGTAGCACAAAAATGAATCCCAATTCCAAACAAGTTGAGCTATGTAAAATGCTTCTGAGAGACTCTGACTCTCTCACATGCTCTATTCATACAGCTATGTGACTTAATTAAAAACTGACCCTCCAGTTGTTTTTTCATTAGTACCACTTTCTTTTCTTTCTTTTTGTTAAACCTGTACCAATTTTTTGGGAGATGTGTTTTTGTCATAAAGTTAGTTTTTTTCAAATGAAATGGAAAAGCCTTTACCTTTCACCTTTTGATATCTATTCTGTTGTGAATAAAATATATCAGAGATTTTCAAATAATTGCATTCTTGTTTTCGTCTCATTTTACAGAACATCCCAACTTTTTTGGAATTGGGTTGAAACAGTTGATAGAACAGTTCTCAACTTTACAGCTGGGTCACTAACACCCCCTTACAGTACTACAAATTGTGGGGTGACCCTAAAAATTGTCTTCTCCCTTCTGGGGTTTACAGTTAAATAAAAAATAATAGGAACATTTTACACGGGAATTGTTGAGGGAATTGCTTGTCGGCAACACCAGACCTCATTTATAAAATCAATGTAGGTCAAACCTATTTGTATATCATTGCTTCCTATGTATCACACCTGTCTCATTTTTCTAGTGCCGTTTAGAAGCTGTTATGAGCCAATGCAACATGGGCAAAGTTACACTAAAATATCCCCCACCCCGTCTGTCCTCCTTATCGGACATGTTTTCAAAAACAGGAGTTCCCTGGTATGTGAACTATTATTTTATGTATTTTTCCCATGGAAATAAAGTTGGAAAACATTTGCATCACATCCTCTTCTGTTACTGACTGTGCTGCCGGCCAGATTCTAAAGGGAAAGCAGCACAAAAATATTCAGATATTAGCAGTTTATTGCAAGAATTCAGTATTTTGGTTGAACATAAGAGTTGATATTTACATCTACAAAATAACTTATGGATAAGGGTAAATGCACATGGGGCGGATTTGCTGCGGATTTTTCGTGAGGATTTACACTCAAAATCTGCAGCAGATTACAGTACCACCCATGTGTGTGAGATCTGAACAAGTCTCATGCATATGGGACAGAAATGTTCTACTCAGAAAATGACCTTACAATGCAAATGTACAATATATCAGAATATAAATTTCTTTTGCAGATTATTGGTGGATTTTCTCTACTGAGGTTAACACCAGCACTGACATTCGCAAGAAACTCTATTTCTGCAGATCCAAGGCAAAAATGTTTTGTGCAAATTTACTTTACTTACTTTTGTGCTGCAAAAAAAAACAAGTTCATCTAATCCACCTGGTGTGCATTGACCCTAACACAGGGTAAGTATCTCTTCTTAATATTGAGCTTGACATCACTTCTCCATCAACATAGTTTCCAAGGGCCACATGTATGAAAACTGTCTAGGTCTAAAACCTTCTTTGTTGCCGATAGCAACCAATTAGAGTTCCCCTTTCATTTTTTCAGAGCACTATATGAAATGAAAGGGGCGCTCTGATTGGTTACTATGGGCTCTGATTGGTTGCTATGGGCTCCGATTGGTTGCTATGGGCAACAAAGAAAGTCTTACACCTAGACAGTTTTCATACATGAGGCCCCAGGTGGTTTTCGGCTTCCATGTGTGCAGACAGGTGGAGCTCAGACATTTACCACTTGCTTTCTGGTTGGGCTGCGTTCATTTTTTTTTATTGCATTTCTAAACTGCATCAAAAAGAGTTGCATTTTTTTTAATTGACCCACATTTCACCAGTGTTTCAAATTAAAGTTAATTAAAATGCATGCAGTAACCCAACGTTAAGACTACATTGTATTAAGTAAACTTGCTGCATGGCTATTGGGTTTATGTTATTGAGCTTAAGGAGGACCTGTGGCCATTCTTGCTTGCTTTCTTTGCTGCATGACTATTAGGGTATGTTCACACGGCTTATTTAGCCACGTATTTCGGCGCTCATTTTGCCGCGTATTGCACTATATACGCGGTGAAATGTACATGGCATTTACGGTAATTCATAGCTCTCATAGAGAGCTATGGATTACGCGTCGTCTCCCCGCGAGTTCAATACAATCGTATTGTACGCGAGGGGGAGAACTGACATGTCAATTGTTAGCGTCGATTACGCGCCGCTGACAATGCATGTCTAAAAGAACTGGCTGGCCCCCTGTGCTTTGGAATTACACGCTGATCACCGCGTGGTTCCAAAACACACGGCGTAAGCCTGTGGAACATACCCTAAGAGAATACTTGCATTCCCTGTGAAATCCCAATTCTGGAGCATTCTCTCATATAACTCTGTGTTGTGCTTTTCCTCTGTTATTTCACTAAATGTATTACTGAATCTGTCAACTGGGTGTTACCTATTGGGAGGCTGTCCCTGCACAGTCTGACATTGCCCAATCAGTGCTGATAAAGTCAGTGTGTGCAGGGACACACCTCTTTGAAAACTTGAATGGTAACACATAGTTACATAGTTTGTAAGGCCGAAAAAAGACGAGAGGTCCATCCAATTCAGCCTCTTGTGCTAATGTGTTGATCCAGGGGAAGGCAAAAAAAAAACATAAGGTAGAAGCCAATTGTCCTCATTTGAGGGAAAAAATTTCTTCCCAACTCCAATCTGGCAATCGGAATAATCCCTGGATCAGACCCCTTCTCCAGAATCCTAGTCCACTATAACTTGTTTATATTATTACCGCTCCAGAAATGCATCCAAACCCTTTTTGAACTCTGTTAGTGAATTCACCATGACAAGTTCCTCTGGCAGAGAATTCCATAGTCTCAGTGCTCTTACAGTAAAGAATCCCTTTCTATGTTTATGTGGAAACTTTCGTTCCTCAAGATGTAGAGGATGCCCCCTTGTTCTAGATACGGTCCTGGGTATAAATAAATCTTTAGCGAGATCTCTATATTGGCCATTAATATATTTAAACATATTTACTATGTCCCACCGAAGCCGTCTTTTCTCTAAACTAAATAACCCTAACCTTGCTAATCTTTATGGGTATTGTAGTCCACACAGTCCTTTCATTATTTTTGTTGTCCGCCTTTGTACCTGTTCAAGCTCTACAATGTCTTTCCTGTGCACTGGTGCCCAAACTGTCACAATATTCCATGTGTGGTCTAACCAGTGACTTGTATAATGGGAGAATAATGTTTCCATCATGTCATCTATCCCCCTTTTTAATGCACCCCATGATCCTATTTGCCTGGGCAGCTGCTGCCTGACACTGGCTGCTACAATTAAGTTTACTGTCCACCAGGATTCCCAAGTCCTTCTCCAGTCACTTTTACCCAGCGTATTTCCATTTAACATGTAATCATGTAATGGATTTTTCCTCCCATGTGCATAACCTTGCAACACGCTGCACTATTTTTTCTTGTCAAAATGACGGACCCCACTGTAGCCAAAGCGGTCCATAGAGCCCCATTGGTGTCCCTTATGTAACAAATCTGATACTACTTTGTGATGGAGGCTCCAAACAGAAGGTCTGACATAGATATAAACCTAGTGTAACTCTCCTCTCTTGCAGGAGACTCTGGTTGTTTCCTTTTGGAGGAGAGCTAATTTGCATTCTCTCCTTAATGATCTTCTAAACTGATACAAAGTTCAACTTTGATTTGATCATAGATTGTGTTGCTTACATAGGTCACTGTTTGGTCCAACAAAGGTTTGATTGAACTAGTGAAAAAAATTTGGGTTCACCTTGGGGACATCTTGCTGGAAATCCTGAGCCCAAATTTTGTTTGTTAATCTAACCCTAACAGTAAATTGGGGTTAGCATCAGGGTTTTAATGCATTTTTAAGGGTTAACTCTCGGGGCTTCTGGTATCTTCTATGTTGTCGTAACCAAAAACTATGTCAGACCGGAAGTGATGCTGTATCAGGAACACTGCCTGACCAGAAGCACTGTGGAATGGTTAGTTAAAGGGGTTGTCTCACTACAAGGATTGCTTTTTAGGTTAAAGATCTTTCAAAAACAAGTCACTTTGCAATATATTTCCATTAACAGTGTCCTACCTATTCCTAAAAAACCCCCATTGTCTGGTTGCATAAAGCTCCTCAGGTTGCTATAGTTACAGACCTTTTTCAATCTCTCCTGAAGGCTGCCACCCACTGGTCGCTATAGCTACAGACCTGGCTTCTACTGCAGCCTAGTCGAATCCAGTAAATGCGCCCCTGAATTCAAAGTGAAACAAAGAAAATAGGACTGAGGTAAGATGAATCAATGTAGTGAGACAACCCCTTTAGCCCTAAAAAATTTAACCAGGCCTTATCTAGTAATCTAGAACTGTGCAGTTATATATTCACAGCTGTGCAATCCTATCTGATGAAAAAACAAGCTCTAATGATGTAACTGTCCATAAATAGTAATGCCCCAAAACATCTTCTGCTAATGTTAGTGTTGAGCGATTGCAAGGCTATCGGTCGATCGATAGTCGATAGTCGGCCGCATCGATAAGGTTTTTCGATAGTGAGCATCGTTTATGCGCGGACCTTTAAAGTCTAGGGGGAGAGCAACAAACCTTCATTAAAAAACCCCAACAAGGCTGGAAAAACGAAATTAACACCACAACAGTCAAATACACGTGCTACATCTAGGCAACACACTTGGTTAAAAAGCACAGAAAAAAAGTCCAGACCATTTACTATCCCTGCTTGTACCAAAAAAACCCGACCCTAAACCCCCATCACCCACAAATTTAAAAAATCCCCCGAAGGCAGTAATTTGAACCATCATGTTACTTTAAAATGGACATTGAATATCCTCCTGAACCAGCATGACCCCCCAAACCCGCATGACCCCCAGATTTAAAAAGTGCCGCAAAAAGGATCTTTCAACCCCCATTTTAGTTGAACTGGACATTGGACTATACCCTGTCCTGGCACAGCATAGCCCCAAACCTGCATGCCCCAACATTTAAAAAGTTGCCGAAAAAGGAGTCTTTCCACCACCATTTTAGTTTCACTGACATTGACTTATAACTGTCCTGGCCACAGCATTAGCCCCAAGACCTGCATGACCCCACATTTAAAAAGTGCCGAAAAGGAGTCCTTTCAACCACCATTTTAGTTCACTGGACATTGACAAACCTGTCCTGGGCCACAGCATTACCAGGGCCGAGTTACAGTGGTGCGTGGAAACCCGGCTGGCGTCCGTCATCTATTTAACTCATCGCAGGTTAAAATGCCCTGATGACGCAGCAACTAAAACGTCGTGCTGAATCAGAGTGCGGAAGCGGAAGTGTGAGAACACCAGCCTTCCTCGGTAACACAGTCATACCTGGGTAAGCGCTTGCCCCTCTCGTATGAGTGTGTGACCAATTGAGCTTCACTGGAAAAACTGGGTTGGTTAACGCTCCTGTTACACCCAGGTTCCCTTTATCTTGGCATTCTTTTTCTCATTTAAACTCAACGTGCTGGAGAAATGGTCTCTCTGTACTTTGTTCCTGTCCGTGCTCCAATACTCCATGTCCTCTGAATAACCTACATCTGGTCAAGTTTTCCTGTACCTCCTCTTGTAACAATACAGAGGAATTTTTAACAGCGATTTTGGTACATGCAAGTTTTAGTACTTTATTCTAGAAAACACATTTTAAAATAAGATGGAATCCCACCATGTCTTTGTTTCTCTTTTCTTTTTCATTGTATTAAATGGGATCGTCTCAATACAGGGATTGATACTATGTTTTAAAGGATCTGCAAAACACAGTCATTTTCACTATGTGTCCATTAACAGTGTCCTACCATTCCTGTTTCAGACAGCACCATCACCCTTGAGACCACTCTTGCGACAATTTGTGAAGAACAAATGTCTGTTAGAAACAACATGTTTTTAGAATAGGATCCTGTAAGTATAGCTGCATGTCAAAGCACAAAATGCCCCCAAAAATTCAAGAGCATGACACTTGAAGCCACTTTGGTCAATTGTGAAGAACAATTGTCCTGTTAGAAACAACATTTTTTTATAATTAGTGAACCTGTATTAATAAGCTGCATGTCACCAGCAAAATGGCCCCAAAAATCAAAGCATGACACTTAGAGCCACTTTGGTCAATTGTGAAGAAACAAATGTCTGTTATAAACAACATATTTTTTTATAATAGACTGTAGTATTGCTGCATTTCAAAGCAGCAAGGACCCAAAAAATTATAAAATGACTTCTCAGCACTGTTAAAAATTGTGAGGGAGAAATGCCACTTAGAAGCCACCAATTCGTACCAAAGGACCATGATTATTACTGTTATCTCACACAGCTACATGACCCCAATAAATTATAAATATACTTCTCAGCCACTATTAAAAATTGTGAGGGAGAAATGCCACTTCGAAAGTCACATTTCTGTTCAAAGGACACCATGAAATTGCTGTAGTCTCCTCACAGCAACATACCTCAAAACCATTGAGACAATGCGAAAACTTCTTAAGATACAAGTGAGTAAATGGAATACGGTGTTTGTCATGAAACCTTCTGTCTTTTACAGTCTCCTCACAGCAAAACCAGCAAAATGACTGTTGGAAAATAAATAAAAATTCGCAGTAAGAAATGATCATTATAAAAAAAAGATTTTCAAGAGGACCATTTCTTGTTTGAAAAGGAATGTTGAAGTCGACGGCAACCTAATCGTGACCTCGGCAATTGGGGCCACAACATCATCAGAGATCCAGCCAGATTCATCTTGATGAAAGCAACGATCCACAATATCTGTGGGAAAAGCCGATCGGCGTTGTCTGTAATGACTCCTCAAGCGTGCTGGAAAGTCCTCTCGAGAAATGACGCTGGGCTGCTGGGCAGACAACACCTCTATGGCGTGAGAGCCAGCTCAGGGCCATCGACCCATTTTGGATACCCATAGACATCTATAAACTGTGTCACGGAACACATGCAAAAACAAATCGGTGTCGAGACGCAAAGTCGTGCACCAAGATCCTTAAGCTTGATCTCTGTTGTGTTGGAATGTGTGCTCTGCATTGCAGCGTTTGTGAGGTGGTAAACAAAGATTGCCAGAGGTCACCCAATAGGCTTCCTGCCACCAATTGCCTGCTGCTGCCCACCCGCGCTACGCCTACATGGCACTCTATCTAGCTGTCAACGTCCATCCTGATGTAGTTCCACCGTGACATATTGTGGAACTTGAAGCAGACGCAACAGAGTCTCCAGTGATCAATCAGCAATGTCCTCCCATTTCCTGCATTACTTCTCTATTTGGTTGGGTGGGAATAGGAAAGTGCTGATTTTTGTTTGGTACCAGCGGATCCAGGAAGGGTGGCCACCCAGTACTTTGTTCCATTTTGATGGCCTTAATGGCGAGGATCATGTTGGAGTAAATGACATCCAAGCACTCCATTGGTGAGAGATGGAGCCATGATGTTCCCAAGCCTCTGGGTGAGGGCATACGCAAATTGATCTTCCTCTCTCCTCCTCTCCGCCTCATATTCCCGCGGCCAACCTCTTTCCAAGGCAGGGACTTCGTAACATCGTGTCTAGGAATACCTCCCTCCTCTCCTCCGCCGCTGGCCTCTGGCACAGCTTACAACACAGCCCTAGACTTGCCTGAGATTGATGCACCCTGAGAGCTGAAGCGCCCACCTATGCAACTACTCCTGGACCCCGAACCACTTCCTAAATTGAAACCGATGAAATTGTGAAACTGTCATGGCCTTGTGGATTTGACAGAGAGAAAGGCTCCGTTCCGCATCTTGTGTCCATCAATCCCCTCCGTCGCTGGCGGACCTGTTGTTTTCAGAGTGTCCAAACGATTCGTTCCCAGAACTAAGATCACCACAATGGCTCAGGCTGACACGGGCATTGTCCGCACTGTCCATTTTGGTGGCTTCTTCAAAACTGGCAAGGATGGTGCAGAGCTCTTTCACCTGCCTCCACTCTCGGTGTTCAACACCCCGAGGTCCGTACCGGCTGCTTTTTCAGGCATGTGGTCACTTCGACTGCGTAATGGCATTGAGCTGCTGCCCAATCGCTGGAGCATCGTGGAGGGTAGAATTCCAGCGTGTGCCACGTCAACAATGAGACGGTTTGAGCTTGGAGGCCGAGCTTTGATACGCTGCAACGCAGCCAGGCGGGACGAAGCATGGTGCGAACGGCTGAGTGCGAACTCAGCACCTCGAGCCCTTCTTTCAGCAGGCAGTCCCAGTCCCGGGTAGCTCTTAAGAATTTCTGGACGACAGGTTCATGACATGTGGCCAGGCAAGGGATGTGCTCCAGCCATACCGATCTTAAGGGCTGACCCAGCTGATGTCGCTCCGTTTATCGCACACCAACCTTGCCTGGCACAAAGGTTCTGTGTCACCCGCCAGCGCATCGGTTCTCTTGCTTAGAGCGTCCACAGCTCCTGTCCGTTTGTGGACGGTCTCCCAAGGCAGATTAATTCAACACGGCCTGGGTCTCTGGGCACGTGATGCCACCAGAGGACCTTGGGGGAAAGAACCCTGCACCATCCCCTCCCTGCGAGTTTTTGAAGAGTCGTTGCTCCGAGCCTGAGAGCCACCAGTCACCCCCAGAGACATCCACCCAGCTCACCCAGTGAGCTGTCACAGAGATATAGCGGCCTTGGCCGTGGCTTACTAGTCCATGTGTCCGTGGTGAAGATGGAATTTTCCTCCGACACAGATGACAGACAAACGCGCTTGAAATATTTAGATGACACGTGGCTGTGCCAGGAGCGGGCGCGGGTAAAAATAAAGTTCTACTCCTAGTTGGACACGGCATTTTCAGTTTCGTGTTCAGCGGCTTTCTGCACTTTTTGCTCCTTCCAATCACCTTTCTGCACATTTGGCGCCATCCAATCACCTTTCTGCACTTTTGGCGCATCTCTCACATGTTCTGCACTTTATGTACCGATCCAGTCAGTGCAAGCACAGAGAAGTGTTCAGAAAAGTCATCACTGAGGTGTAGGGCTCTCAATGGCTGCTAAAATCACATACCCTGTTATATATATTTCACTGTATTGCCTGTGGAACGCCATTTTTCAGCTCATTCTCTGTACGTACAACTGCTCTTAGATAGCATTATATCTCTGCGCGCGAGCACACACAGCATAGTTAGTATTGTAGTGCCGGCTGCAACTTTCCCACTCCCTGGGGGGCGGTGGGGAGAGGTGACGTAATTTGGGTTGTCTATTTTGCAGGAGACGGGACCATAACACTTAACTCTCATATACATGGATATAAATTAACAGAGGCTTGGATTTGCTAAATCATACCAGGGCCAGAATTCAAATTCGAATAGAACATCGTTACCCAAACTCACAAAAGTTTGAGGTTCTAACACACAACTATAACTTTTACTGTTCGCATTAACACTAGTTATAACACACATACAGATTGATCAAGAGTATTAACACACTACACACATAGCATGTTCTACACAACAACACACACAATTCGGAAATTATTATAGTACAGCGAGCATGTTATTAGGCGCGCGACGCCGCTGTACTCTTAACACAGTTAACACACATGTCTGGGGGATGTGAACCAACCACTTCTATGTTTTCTCCAACTCAAGCATCGGGCTAGACTATCTATCTCTCTGGCGCGATTTTGGCGGGAAGAGAGCTGGGGGGGTTGGTGGGCCGGTGAGTGCGTGCACATCCTCTATAACGATCTTTATTCATACGGATATGGTGGCGGACACAAGGGTGGGTGTGGTGGGGGGTGACACAAAGGATGTGCAAGCTTGTGTTGAGTGTCTAAACACATCTTAAGGAATGATAGCGCACAACACACACACGGGGTTGACGTATCTCACATCTGCGTGGAGTAACTATTATCTATATGTGGCGAGAGTGGTGCGTGGGTATAAACGTGCAACATTACACAGATATCATAATGAATCAAAGTTATGGGGTTATATTCAGGTTAAACATTGCTGAGTATCTGAACTCTCACATTACACAGAAAAATAGGTGTAGAGGTAGGAGTATCTATCTATCTCTCTATGGGGTGTGTGTGTGAGACACGAACACAGAGTTATATCTATTGTCTATGTTGAGAGAGTGAAGAGAGTATTTAGTTGTGTGTGGATACTCTGGAGTGAGATTGTAAGGGATGTGGTGAAAGGTTTGGGTTTTTGTTTATGGATTTGATGAGGTTATTAGGTAAAATAGTAATGAGAAAGGGGGGATAGTTGAAAGTGGAAAATGGTTTTTTTGTTGTATGAATATGGTTATAATAATAGATTTGTTTTTTTGTGGGTGTGTTGTTAAATGGTTGGGGTTTGGTTTTTTTTTTGGTTTGTGGGTTTGGTGTTTTTTTGTGTGGTGGGGTGTTTGTGGGAATAGGTGTTATTGGTTTAGTTTGGGTATGTAATATTTTATAAAACAGTTGTAAAAGGATGTATCCAAAGGGCAAGAGGGAAATATTTTAAGCTTAAGTTTCCCCCCCCCTTAACTTGTGATGAAAGAACTTGGATTTACCCAAATAAGGCAAGAACCAATTTTGTTGCCCCCCCCCCCATAAGGAACCCCGAATTTTTCCAACTTTCCCTGAATCCCCAGCAAATTTGCCCCCCCTACATACTGGATCCAGATGTTTTTTTTTTTTTGTTTTATACGGGGTATATTTTTTTTTTTTACATAAAGTATTAATATTTTAAAAAAATTTAGCATTAAAAAGTAGTTAATCTAGGGGGCCCCTTTCCCTGTAAGTACTCCAACCTGCCCTCCCTGCCCCCCTGTGAACCATCTCCCTCCAAGGAAAATCCATTTTTCCTACAGTTTTTTCCCCTCCATGGCGGTAAATAAAAGGGCCCTTTTTTATTTCCTCCCTGTTGGGGGGGGATTTTGAATCCTTTTGTTTTTTTTCTCCCCCATAGTTTGAAGGAGGCGCCCCCCTTTTTGTCCCCCACCCCCCTTTTTTTAAAGGGATTTTTTTATATGGAAAGCACCTTTTTTTTTTTCATGATAAAATAATATTTTTTGGGGTAAGAGGCCTGGGGTTAAACCCAGTTTTTTTAAATTTTCCAGAAGTTTTCCGCCATTCCCTAATATGGGAAACCCCATCTGCAGGGGTTTTTCCCTCTCCTCCCGTCCCCCCTCTAATAATAAAACCCCCAAAATCCTGCCCAGGTTTTTTTTTTTCCTCTCTCTCATAACATAAAAATTTTTCCAGAAAAAATAAAAACCTTTCCCCCCCCGTTTTTTTAGGTCAATTTTAGGAACTAAAATTTTTTTAAAATTTCCTATTTGCCAAATGCAGGAATAAAATGGGAGGAGTTTGAGGCAAATGATTTTTTTTATTTACTTTTTTCTGCAAAGTTCCAGAAAAGTTTTTTTTCCCCTCCCAATTGTTTTTCCCAATTAGTAAAATTTGGGTGGGCCTTGCCCCTTTAAAACAGTAAAAGGACCTTTCCCCGTCCCCATACGTCTGGATCCCCTTCACAAAGCCCTTCTCCACAAATGGTTTTTTTGGGGTGGAATTGTTGGGCCCTCTTTTCGCCCTGGAAACAGAAACCTGGGTGTGTTCACTTGAGAACATGTTTTCCCCTTGCTCCAAACCCGTCCTTTTTTTTAAAGCCCCCTTTTTTAACCCTAATAATTTTCCCCCAAGTAGGAAAGTTTGAGAATCCCCCAGGGCCTTTTGTGATGGGCCCCCCGCCTTCAACAAGGGGGGGGGGGGGATTTCTTTTTCTTTTTTTTTTTCTTTTTTGTGAGACCCTTAGTGGTTTTCTACCTTAAGCCCACTTTGGTAATAAAACTATTTGGCAGTAAAAGCCTTTCCGGGTCCATTTTGTCCCCCCCCAAATTTTTGGGAAAGACCCCATTTTTTTCTCCCCCCGCCCAGGCCTTGTAAACCCTTTCCCCCGGCTAGAAATTTTGTGTATTTTGGGAGATTGATTTTGGTTTTTCAGTAATTGTCCCCCCACATAAAATCTTCTTTTTCCTTCCAGATGTCGATCTATTTTTGTGAAAGTGCCACCAGGTCCTCCCTGCAGCAATCCAAACCCCAACAAACATAATGCAGCCCACCCCAGGTGTTTTTTTTCACAGTTTGGGGTATGGGGGTGGTTCCCCTTTAGGCCTTTCCCTAAGCCTTTTTTTTTTTTTTTTTTCCCTTTTTTTCCCCTCCCCAAATGTTAAACCGGAATGGTCCCCACCCATTTTATGGCCCAAACAAATTTTTCCTAAAATGGTTTTTTAGTTTCCTCAAGACCCAACAGGAACATGTTTTATACCCCCCCCCCCCCCCCCCCTCCCAAAAAATGTAGGTTCCCCTTATGTTTTTTCCCTGTTTTTGCAGTTTTGCCAAAGCCATCAAATCTGGCTTTTTCTATGTTTTTCCCTTTTTGGAGGTAAATGGGCCTTTCTTTCCCCGTGGGAGTGTGATCCAAAGCGGCCATTTGTTTGATATTAGTTTAAACTCCGTTTTTTTTTTTCCACTGTTGAAAAATTAATGAACAATACAAAAATCCTTTTAACCAGTAAAAATACGCCAACATCCCCTTCAACAAGGGTCTTTTTTTTTTTTTGCCTTTTTGTTCTTGGGTTAATACCGTTGCAAACATGAACGTGGCTTTTTGGGTTACGACATCCTCCTGAGACACCAGAGCCCGTTCTTCCCTTCCCAAGCCGGTAATGAATATTGGCTGGACCTTCCCCATTCCTTGTTTTTATTTGTAAGAAACTTGTTGGTAATAATTGGTTTTGTAACAAGATGAACGAAGGCTTTCCTTTCAGGTTAATCTGGGAAATTTGCCCAACCCGAGAAAATGATTCCCAGACTTTGGTTGCAAGTCCCATAATATTCTTCCCTTTTTCCCTGGAAATATCCTTTAACCGATTTTTTCTATATTAGAACCCTTTTCCCCCATAATTTTTTTACACACAGGAAGCAGGTGTTTATTTCCTTTTGTGGTTGGTTTTTTTAAAAAAAATGATAATTAACCAACAGGTGTGGGGGGGGGTCTCCCCCTAAATTAACTCAGATTGTTGTGCCCCAATAACCCTAATCCAGAAACATCCCCCCAAAGACCTGACCATCATCCCAATAATGGGCGGTTCCCCTTAAATTTTTGGTGTAAAAGTGCGGAGGTCCATACCCAGTGGTTAAAAAATGGAAAACTGCCTGAAAAACTATTTTTTTGCCCAGAAAGTTAAATTAAAAAATTTGGCCATTTAAAAAAAGTTTTTTTTCCTCCCTCTCATTAATTCTGCAATTTTGGGAAAATTTAGAAATTAATTTTTTTGTTTTCCCTAATTGACCTAAACGGGAAGGTTTTTTTTTTTATTCCCCCTGAAAAATTTTTTTCCAGGTCCAAGAGAGTGGAAGGAAAAAAACACTGCAGAAATTGTGGCCTTTAATAATAAGAAAGGGAAGGTAAGAAAAAAACCCTTTGCCAAAAAATGGAAGCCCTTTAAATATAGAAGGAATTGGAAACTCTTTTTTCCTTGGCCTTTCCAGGCCCTTAAAAAAAAATTCTACTTTAAACAATTTGTTTTTTCAAAAATAGTTTTATTTGGAAACCCCTTTTTTTTCCCCATCAAGAATAAATTACAGTCACCTTTTGGGGTTTTTCTTAAGTCCCCCCTGGATTTTTTTTTTTTTTTTGAAAGCCTTTTTGGTTTTAAACAGAAAATCAACTTTGCACCTTTTGAGTCCCCTTTTTGCCTTTTGGGCCGCAAATTAAAACGAGAAATTGAATCAACCCTGCCATGAAACCAACTGAAGCTTTCCCCCAAGCCCGTCCCCCCCCCCCCCCTCCCAGCCCCGCCAACCTTCCCCTCCTTTACTGGGGGTGCAGCCTTTTTTTTCACAATCTGAAGGAACCATCCTTTAATTAACTAGGAACTTTATTAAATTAATTTCCGCTATCCATCTTAGAAAATTACTCCAATGAAATTGCCGCAAAAACTTTGAATCCAACCAAACAGAGGAAAAAAGAGGTGCAAAAAGGTCCCACCCCCCCTCCTAAAAAAAGCAAAAGAATGTGGGTTTACCCAATTTTTTGATTGCCCAAGGGGTTTTTAGTCCCCCCCAAGGGGGTAAAAAAAATTAAAACAACCCCACAAAAAAAGTAAAACATGGTAAATAAAATAAGAAAACCCCAAATTTGCAAAAATTAAATCATTTTATTTGTAATATTTTGAACCATTTTTTCATTTCTTCCCATGGCCCACCCCACCCTTACTGGTGGCGTCCTCGACGCCATCCAATTGTTTTTTTTTGGGGCCATGCAGAATTCCCGCGAGGTTTATTATTCACTCCCTTTTTTTTTCTTTTAAATTTCCACCATTTTCCCCGTCCTGCCACCAACCAATACCAGGCCAGGGAAATGATGTGGTAGAGGGAAAAGTAGTCCCCGAATTCCCGTCTAAGGGTGGCCAACTGTTAATCCCAGGCAGGAAGATGGTGGCCATGGTAAAAATTGGGAGGGGGGGCCACCTTGAAATTTTTTTCCCCCATGGGGATTAGGGGGCGTGCCCCTATGCAACCTTAATTTTGCCTTAAGGACAATCAAGAAATAACCTTGACCTAGTCCTTAGCCCCCCTCCACTTCCCCTCCCCAATTGCACCCCTTTTATAACACTTATCCTAAAATAAAATTTCCCCCCATGGGGCTATTAACCTTATTTGTGTAAACCAAACCTTAGGTTGGGCTTGTTGTGAAAGCTAAGCGCTGGGAGTAAAAACCCCAATGCATGGGTGGGCATCCCCCTAAGAGGGTTTTTTTTTATTATTATTCCTCACTACAGGGAATTTGCTGCTTTTTTAATATGTTAACGATTCCTTGCCAAAAAAACAAGTCCCCCCACGTATTTTTTGGGCAAATATGTTGGTTCCCCCCCCCATTTAACAGTGGTCCCCCCCAACCTTTATTCCCTTAAGATTATCCCCCCTCCTTTTTTATGGGGTTGCATCAGCTCCCTCCCCGTTTTGACTTATAGACCCACAGACCTGTTTTATCCCTATTCCTCTTACTTGATAGGCCCTTTTGCACCAGCCACCTGGTTTTTTGCCTAACAGCTATAGACCCCTGTGTTTTTTTTAAAAAATCCCTTCCTGATAGGGCTTGCCCAGCCCCGCTGGTTTTTCCTAAATAGCTTTAACATACCCTTTTATTCGATCCTCTCCCTGAATAGCCCTTTCCAGCTCGCTGGTTTTTTGCTTTAATAGCAAAGAACCTGTTTTGGAATTCCCTCTCCTGAATTAGCTGCCCCCGGCCCATTGGTTTTTGCTTTATAGCTTTTTTAACAGACAACCCTTTTTTGATCTTCTCCTGATAGGGCCCCTTGCCCGGCCCAAAAATGGGTGTATTTTTGCTTTTTTAAATAGCCTATAGACCCTGTTTTTATAGAATCTTCCCTCTCTTGATAGCCCCACAGCCCCATCCGCTGGTTGCCTTTATTAAGCTACAAGATAAACCTGAGTTTTTTTTTTTGAAATTTTTCCCTCCCTGAATTAGGCCCTGCCACAACTGTCGCTATAAGCTTTAAATAGAACCCTTGGTTTATATTTTTTTTTTTGGATCCCCCTCCTGATAGGCACCTGCCCCAGGCAAAAAAACTGGGTTTGCTGAATAAGCCCCAACAGAACCCCCCCTGTTTTTTTGTTTTTTTATTTGAAAAATCTCCTACCCCCTGATTGCCCCTTGCCCCCATCACGGTTCCCCCCCCGTATAACCTACAGACCTCTTTTGATGCTTCTCCCCCTGAAGAAGGCCTCCCAGCAACTGGTTTTTTTGCCTAATAGCTAGATACAGAACCCTGGCTTCCTAACCTGCCAGCCCCTAGTTAAAGAAAGGCCAGTAAAAAAACACGCCCCGTGAAAATTTTCAAAAAGAAAAAAAACCCAAGAAAAAGAAACATGGAGCAGAAGACCTGAGAATTGAAAAAAGAAATCAAATGTAAAAAGTGAGGACAAACCCCCTTTTTTAAAAAACAACACCATTTATGGTGAGAAATTTTCCCCCGTTATGAAAAAAACCAGTTTTGGTAAAAAGATTTTTGTGGTTTTTTTTGTTTCAATGGAAATAAGAGGCCTTGGGAATTAGATTTTGGGACTGGGTCCCACATATCAAAGATTGAAATTTTGTTAAAACAAAGAACAGTTACCCACTTTTGGACTTATTGGTGGGAAAAATGATACAATTTTTGTAACCAAAAGTTGTTATCTTTTTTTAAAACAGAAATTTTAAAATGCAAAAACAAACTTTTCCAAGGGCCAAGCGGAGGCCCGATAATGCTGGCCCCCGCAGCCTGAGCTTCGTTTTAAAGAAAGATGAAGTTTAGGCCTTTTTTTTTATCCTTTCATCCTAATAAAAGTAAATTATACTGGGAGTATATTGGGTCCCCCCCCCTGTTGGGAGAGGACTGGGAAAGTTTTTAGTCCCCAACCCCCCACCCCCCCCCCCCACGCCTTGGCCCCTAGTAATTTCTGGTTTATCATTTTTTATATAAAATAAAAACTAAGTTTTAATCCCCCCTTGGATGACTACCTTCTAAAAAATTTGTAAATATGGTTTCATGTTTCTGCCCCCCTGGTTATTCCCCAGTGGAAATTAGTTTTTATAGTGAAACGTTAGAAATCATAAAACAATATTTTTCCCCCCAGATCTTCTTCCCTTTTTTTTTTTTTCCAACCAACAGCTGTTTACCAAAAAAATATTTTTGTTTTTTCCCACAAAAAAATAAGAAAAATGTGGGGGTAAATAACTTAATGTGGAAAAAATTGTGGAGAACCCGCCGCTTTGAAGCCGCCACCAAACCAGGGTTAAAGCCCCCTCCTCTATTCCTCAGTAAAACCATTTTGGTTTATACCCTAAAAATTTCCTCCCTTTTCTTATTTATGGGTGGTTTTTTTTTTCACCCTTAATAACCATCCTTTTTTTTTTTTTTCCCCATGTTTTTTTGGCCAAAAAGAACCAACAAGGTTAAACCAACCTGACAAAGTGTTTTCCCCCCCCACAATTCCTTGCCACTGAAGACCAGAAGAATGGGGACCGCGTAAGTGTCCCCCCCACCCCATTGGAGGGTTTTTGGTGTTAAACCTAACAAAAACCTGGACAGAGTTCCCTTAAGCTCCCCCCCCAGTTTTAATAAAAAATCCCATTAAGTCAGGGCCAAATAACTAAAGAAAGCCCGGCCCCCCCCCCCAATAGCATAACTTTTTTTTGGATGGGGGCCCCCCCTGCCCCCTCCCCCACCCTCCGCCCTGGCCCTCCCCACCACCGACAATTTTTTTACCAGGACATGCAGTTTTTTTTTTCGAATTAAATGGTAAAGAAATAATAACAAGGAGCAAAATAACCCCCTCCATCCATACCCATCTCCACCATTCAATAAAACTGCCCAACCCAAACCTGCCCTACCAAACTATACCCAAAAAACCAACAATTAACCAATTTAACCACTGCCTATCAATAATGGACCTGATTTTTTAAACCGCCAAACCACAAACGACGCACAAAATTAAACCCACTTTACATAGTGACCTGAATAATAACGCCGGAACAACTTATTTTTAAAACCTGGGATTCAGCAGAATACAAAAGACCAATAGTAAATAACGCCAATAAATAGTGACCATAATTGGTATAATACTATGGTAAAACACCAGGCCCCCTCTGGCAGACCTGTAATTAATTAGCCCACCCATAAAAAAGTGGGTACCAAAAAATAGTTGGGTTTTAGGTTAAAAACCAATTGGGGGGGAGTTTAAACACAGCACTTTCCTGCAAAAACCTGTAAAAAATATTACCCCAATACATGGACCCCACAAAATAAGTGGGGGTAAGGGTTTAAAACCGTGGGGTTAACACAGGCCTTTGCAGACTGTAAAGATTACCTACATAACAGTGACCATAATAGTGGTAGATAGCAAGTGTAAAAAAAACCCCCCAAGGCCTTCCTGGCAGACTTGTTAATATTTAAAAACCATTCCATAGAGTTGACCCATTAAAGTTGGGGGGTAAAAACACCATTGTACACAAGACCTCCCCCTGCCCGACTTGAATTATTACCTCCATAAGAAGTTTTTGGGGGGGACCCCATATAGTGGGTAGGTTAACCATTTGGTTAATACACTAGGGCCTGCAAAAAGACCCCCATATAAAATTAAATTTAATACAAGTGTAAAAAAAAAAATTTACGTCCCCCTTTGGTTTTACACACAGTTTGGAACTTTTCTGATAAGGTCCCCCCCCCGTATTTTTTTTGACTTACCCTTTTTTTGTTTTTTTTTTTCCTCAAAATACGTATTCCAAGACCACCAATTAGAATGGACCCGGTCCCCCTTCCGAAACCAACTTTTTTTTTTCCCCCAGCAGAAAATAAGAACACAAATTTATCTTAGAAAAAGCCTTAACTTTTTTTTTTTTTCCAAGCACCTGCCCCCCCTGGGGCCCCTATAAATTGAGGTCCCAAATTAAAAGGTAAAGGCAAGGGTTTTTAACTTTAGCCCCTATAGAAGGGGAGGCCCCCCCAGAATTGGGCCCAGGGTTTTTTTTTTGAGGTTAGCCAATAGTGGATTCCCCCCCCCCCCCACCATAGGCCCAAGGGTTTTTAGAAGCTTAATACGGCTCCAATAATGGGCATTCAAGCAGGGTTTTTTTTTTATAGGTAATAGGGTTTCCCCCCCCAATAAAAAAGACAAGGCAGGCCAGGGGTATAGGGGCCAATAATTAGGTGTTAGGAAGGGATGGTTTTTTTTTTGTTTTTTTTTAGGTAGCTTATTATACCCAATATATGTACGGCCATGCATGCCTTAAGGGTAGGCCTATTAAGTGGGGCCCCCCCCATTACAGGCAAGGCAGGGCCATAGAAGGCAAAGCTATAGGGACCTTAAATAAGAGATAAAACAGAATTGTATTAAGTGATGCAGGCAAGGGGCCCCCTTTGGGGGGGGGCCCTACATTTACAGGGCAGGCAGGTAGGGCCCTTTAACCATAACAGGCCATGCCAGAAGGGTGGGCCCTTTTTAACATAAACAGGCAAAGGCAAAGCCAGGGTAGGGTAAGGGCTTTATATACAGGGCAGGACAGGTTATGTACGGCTATATACAGGCCCATGTTAGGTAGGGGGCCCCCTATAATAACCCAAAGGCAAGGCAAGGTAGGTAGGGGCTATAACAATTTACAGGTAGGTATGCCCAGGGGCTATAATACATGCGATACAAGGTAGTTAGGGGCCCTAATATATTTGGGCAGGCCCCAGGTAGGTAGGGGCCCAATAAATAACACGCCAGGCAACGTAAGGGCCTTAAAAAAATTACAGGCCAAGGTTTACGGTAAGGGGCCCATATACAGGCCCCCAGGCAGGTAGTGCTTTAATTATGCCAGGCCAAGGTAAAGGGGTAAGGCCATAAAATAACAGTGTAGGGCCCCAAGTTTAGGAAGGGGGCTTTTGGAAAACCAACAAGGCCCCCCAAAGGCTAATGTATGTAGGGGGTTTATATGGGCCAGGCAGGCCCCCTGGAACCCCTTCATTAATTATTTTAAAAACATAAAATAAATAAAATAAAAAAGAAAGCAACCTAGTTAACTCCAAACCAGCTCCACCCGACTCCCTCCCCGCCAGCTCTTTCGGCTTTCCAGGGCCATCAGTTGGCTTCCCGGCCCGGGCGTGGCCCCCCCTGCCACGATTTTATTGAAAAACGTCATCGCGCAGCCCACCCTACATCACTTTTGGCCCCCGGAAGGGCCCCCCGGGAACCCTTCGCAGAGGGCCGGTAAAAAAAAAAAATATGCCCCCGCCGGCACCCGCAAGCTCCCGCATTCCCCGCCGGCAGTGAAAACCATTTTTTTTATAGGTTTTTTCCCGCTGCCGGGCGGGGGCCCCCCCAAAAAAACAGAAGCCCCCCCGCAACCTACCGGGGGAAGCCAAAAGACGTGTTCGAGTAGCATTTTGCCCCCCAAGGGGGCAACGGGCCCACCACGCCCCCCCCCCTAAGAGGCACGGGTCCCCCCCCCTGGGGCCAAGTTTTGGCCGTCGCACCCGTCCATGGCTCCCCCCTGATTAGGTTTATTACGCCCTCTCATTAGATCTGCCCCCCTGTGCTAAAGGCCCTAATTGGGTCCCCTGCCCTGCGGGGAAACCTCCTATGTATTTTTTATTTGCTTACTCCCCCCAAAGGTTAAAGGGTCATTTTTTTGGTTTTTTACAGCCAATGTAACAAGGTAGCCGAATTAAACAGGGGGTTAAAGGCAAATACCGTCTAAGTCCCGGGAACAAAGGCAAAGAAAAAATCTTGGAAAAAAAAAATAAAAAGCAGAAATTCAAAGCAACAATAAGGCAAAAAACGTGAAAAACCCCCAACAACTGAAAGCAAAGAGTTGCTGGGGAGGAAGGGTTGGGGGGGCCCCCTAAAAGCCCCCAAGGACAAAGAAATGATTTGGCTGTGGCCCTTGTGGCCAGAAAACGGAAGTTGCAAGCCATACAAAAAGCAAAGCAGCACCCCAGATAAAGAAAGAACTCAAAGCCCCCAGGAAGCCGAGCAGGTGAGTGTTTTGGTTGGGTGGAAACAGTAAAGGTTTTTAATGAGCAGGTTACCATCGCGGGGCCCCCGGCAACCACCCATCCCATAGCATGACGCTGTTAAAGGAGAGTGAAAGGCGGGCGCAGCCCCCGTGGTTCCCCCCAGGTGGCCCCCCCCCTTAGGACTGCCAGACAAAAGGGCCTCCTACCAAAGAACAGGAAAAGTGCACACCTGCCCTGAGAAGATGTAGGAATGGAAGTGGGATGTGTGAAAATTTGCTTTTAAGTGAAAGGGTGGGATTGACCCACACACTTGTCCCATTCCAAATCATGATGGGGTTTTAGTTTTAGTTTTTTTTTCATTATTTGTTTTTTTTTTGCTGGCAAAAACCAATAGCCCAATGCCCCCCACCCAGAAGCCCTTCTCCCCAGAGCACTGCCAGAAAAAATGTTAAGGAAGGAAAAAATTTTTTGTAAAGGTTGGTAAAAAAAATACCTAGTTTGGCCAACTAGAATAAGAACTTTGAATCCCCCCCTTCATCCTACTAACAATTGGACCCCTTTTTCCCCTGGTCCCCCCTAACAGTTTAACATCCCAGGAACCTTAAGAGTGGACTTCCCCAGGATTTTTAGTTAAAGCAGAAAATGGTATGAAAAAGCAAAAAAGGTTCATGAGTTAAAAAACCCAATTTTTAACTTTTTGGAAAAAATGGAACCAATTAAACTAAATTTCCGTGAAAAAAGACAAACTCCCCACACAATTAAAATGACAGGGGCCTGGGAAAAGGGTTGTCCCCCAGGCCAAATTCCCGCTGGAATTGAAGAAATATTAGCTTACACAAAATACGCTTAATCCAAAGTCCAGAAGAATAACTAAAACTACAAACAACCAACCTTGACCCCTAAAAATTTTTCCTCCTTCCTAAAATCCTTTTCCCCCTTAAGATTGCAAACACTGACCCTAACAACCAAACCCCGTGTGAAACCCCACTGGTCCCCCCCCATGAAAAATTACCCCTAAACAAAATTGTCCCCCCCCCCACTAGTCCACAGGTGATCCTAAAACAAATTTTAAAAGGGGCCTCCCAGATTTCCAAGAAAACCCTAAGACAGAAAAAACATGAGCCAAAAAATAACACCCAACTGACAAAAAAAAAAATAATAAAAAAGATTTTTTTTTCAAGGGAAAAAAAAACCCCAAAACTCCACAGATTAATCATACGAGGGTTAAAGACCAGATGGAAGCAGTAAAAGTACCCAGGACAATCTAACAACTTATTAAGAAAATTAACCCCTTGGGAATATTGTGTTTACAAGATGGCAAAGAGCAGTCCCCCAGCCAATTTTTTTTCCTTTTTCCCTGGCTTCCTGTTTTATATAGGTCCCGAAGAAGTTTTTTTTGATTTTTTTCCTGTTGTTTTTTTTTTAATGGTTCCCCAACGTCCTTTCTGTTTTTTTTTTGTGTGCCCGCTTTTGTTTTGCAAAGTGGGGGTTTTGCATGGCCCAACTGCTCAGGAATACTTTGCATGGTTCCAGCCTAACTTGGCTTTCCCGCACCTGAGCCCCCTCATTTAGCTTCTAACTATCCCTCGTCCTTTTTACCAAAGCCTTCATGTGAAAGTCCCTGGTAAATTTTCCCCCCCCTTTATACAAATAACAGGAAAAGAAAGACTCGTGCCTAGCCCACAAATAGTGGGGTCCCCCCCCCCCCCACCCAAATTAAATTTTGTTTTCCCCTTGAAAACTGTTTTTGTCCTGTGGTTTCAGTATTTTTTTGTGTCCAAAGTTTCCTTCAAAACCTGTGTATTGTTGTTTTTTTTTCTGTTTTTCTGTTTTTTTGTTCCAAGTTTTTTCTAAAAAGTTTTTTTTTTTTTGGTAATTCCCCTTTTTTTTAGAAAAAAAAACTAAATTTTTTTGGTTTTGATTTCCAGTTTTTTTTTTCTCCGAAGGTTTTTTTTAAATTGGGGTTCCAAATAAGAGTTTTTTTCTGTAATGAGGGTTCCCCCCCCAGGGAAAATTTTTTTTTTTTTGAATGAAAAAATTTATTATTTTTAGGTTTTTTTTTCAAAATTTTTTATAAGGGGATAAAGGGTTTTATGGAACAGCCCAGTAAGCGTGAGATTTATGGGAAGATTTTAAGGGAAAACAGTTTAGGGCCGCATGGGTTAATAAAATTGCCAAATATTGGGTTCCCCCAAGGTATATAAAGTATCCTTTTAGTTGCTCCACACAAACCAATCCAGATGCCCAAACCAATGAAGGGAGGTGCTTTTCTGATTTTTTTTTTTTGCCCTATTGGCCAAACAAAAGAGAGGTTTATAGGAACTAGACAAGTTTTTTTCCATATAATGTGGCACTTTTTTTATTACAGTCCCAGTTTAAACCAACTATTACTCTCCTTTTCCCCCCCCCCCCGGCCTTTCCCCCCCTAGGCGTGGAACCCCCACCCCCAAAATTGTTGGGGAATCTTCTCCACCCAAAAACCCCCATGCAAATCTGTCCCATCATCTGTCCCCCCCCGCTTTTGCTCTGGTTTTTTTTTCCGCTCATCTAAGGGGTGAATCGTTTTTTTTTTTTTCTTTGATTGAATAAAACACTGCTTTATCCCCCTGAAAATTTTTGCTTTGTTTTTGTTTTGTTTTGGAGTCCCAGCAATGTATTGTTTACAAATTTTTTTATACAGAAATTTAAATAAGCAAAGAATTTATTTACACACCTTTTTTCTCTCAAAAGAAAAACAATTCACACAATTTAACCAAGGCTTTTAACAGTCAGGCCCTTTAAAAAATACCAACTCCCCCACTCTCCCTAAAATTTGATGCCCCCCTTTTCAGGCCTTGCGCTGGCAATGGTCAAACCAGTTTTTTATTCTTTGGATAGTAAAAAAAAAGTTTTTTTTTCATGGTGGGGAAAATGTTTAAATAAGGAATGAAGAAAGGAATGAAAAACTCCTGCCAGTAAAGCTAAATATTTCTGTACAATAAGGAAAGGCATAATTTAAAATAGTAGTTTTATTTTTGTTGGTAAAATTAATTTGTTACAAGGGGGGCAAAAAGTTATTTAAAATATAAGTTTTTTTTATCATTCCCTGTACATGAGTAGCTAAAAAATTAATAAGTTAAGTTATAATCCCTTGTACATTGGGGGCCCCACCAAGTAGAAAAATTAAAATAGTAAAAGTTATTAATTATCCTTTGTACATAGATATCAGTAATATAGAAAAAGTTATTTTTTATATTTCTTGTACAATAGGGGGTCAAAAATATTTTATAGTGGGTTATTTATTCTTTGTAACAGGGAAAAAACAGTATATGGTAAATAAGTTTTTTTTAAATATTCCCTTGTACATAGAAGAAGTTATTAATAAGTAGTTATATTTCCTTTTTGGAACAATAGGAACAGTTAATTAATAGTTAGTTTATATTTTCCTTTTGTAACATAGGGGGCAATTATTTAATAATTAGTTTTTATATTCCCTTTATGTTTAAACATAGAGGGCAGGTTATTTAAATAAGTTATATTTATATTTTTTCCCTTGTATCATAGGGGGCAAAGTAAAAAATTTTTTAGTTTAAAGTTTTTTTATATAATACCTTGTTTACATGGAGTCCGTTAAATTAATAATTAGTTTAAATTCCCTTGTAAACAATAGGGGCAGTTTAAAATTTTATAGTAATTTTTTTTTATTTTTTTTTATCATTTCCCTTTTTGTACATAGGGAAGGCCAAAGTAAAATTATAAGTAGTTTATATTTTGTTTCCCCTTTACATAGAGGACCAGGTAAAATATAATAGTTATATTCCCCTTGTCATAGGAGCAATAAAAAAATTATTAAATTTATTTTTAATATTTCCCTTGTTACATAGGGGGCAAAAGTAAATAAAATTAAATAGTCGTTTTTTATATTTTTTTCCTTTGTAAAAAAACATAGGGGGAACAGTAATTACCCCCGTAGTTTTTTATTTTTTTTTAAATATTTTTCCTTTTGTCACATGGGGGGCAAGTAAATTAATCCTAAAGTTTATAATTTTCCCCCCTTTGGTACATAAGGGGGCAAGTAAAAAATTTACAGTAAAAGTTAAATAATTTCCTGTTACATAGGGGACAGATTGGGGTTTTTTTTTTGTTTATAGAAGGTATATTCCTTTTTTGTTAATCATAAGAGGGCAGTTGTTTAAATAGAAAGTTTTTTTTTATTATTCCTTTGTATATAGAGGGGCAGTGTTTTATAGTAATAGTTAAATAATTTCTTGTAAACATAGGGAAGCAAGTTATTAAAGTAAAGTTATATTTCCTTGTACATAGGGGCAGTAAAGTAATTAGTATTTGTGTTTTTTATATTTCCTCAATAACATAAGGAGGGTATGGGAATGTTTTTTTAAGTAAAAAATTTCCGCCTGCAATGTAAAATTTTTTTTTCCAACTAAAATCCTTTGGTTGGCCTCCCCATGTTTTTTATATTTTAAACATGTTTTGCCCCAAACTTTGTATATTGCCATAATACAGGAAAACCAATGTGACTTTTTTTAAACACATATTAGGTGCGAAAATGTATAAAAATGAATTTTCGAAATGGCGTAAAACTATTTTTTTTTTTTTTTTTTTTACTTGGCGCCCGACAAACTCCCCCAGTTTGTCCCCTAAAATTAGATATAGAAAGAAGTGTTAAGAATACCAACAGTAAAAAAATCAAGATTTTTTTTTGGTTGGGCTGCATTTAACCAATAGAAGGCCTTAAAGTGGCGCCAAGGTTTTGGGGGCGCAATTAACCCAACTCCTAGTGCTCAATAACAAAGTTTTGTTGGGCGCATTTTTAAAACTCCTAATGTAATGGCCGCCCAAAAAATATTCGTATTCCCCCCCTACACTCTTCTATATCTATTTAAACTGTTGGTTGGGTCCCCCCCCCGGCGCCCCAAAGTAAAAAAAAAAAAAGGTAAAATGCAATTTGAATCATACATTGTCCCATCACCCACCCCCCCGCCCCCTCCTTAAAAAATTGTTTTTGTTTATTCAAATGCTCCTGGATTTTTTTGAGGAGTCCTGAGAGTGTAGAAAAAAAAAAAATTACGACCATAGATGTTTAGGCTGCAAAATAATACCATAGAAGCCCCTTTTAAATTGCGCCAAAACTTTTAATAATGAACAAAAATAAGAGCAGTGTGGGCCGTCCGCTTCCCTGTTAGTTTTAAATAAAATTTTCTGTGGTCTTCCCGGTCCCCGAATATAAAACCCCCTGGTGCCCCGATGTCCCCACCCGGGGCTTCCCAGGCCGCCGAGCTGCCGTGTGCCTTGGAGCTACCAACCTTGCCTCTTCCAGCCTGGGCAAAAATGGGGTGCCGTCCGCTGGTAAACCGCACACAAACAGCCTGAAGGGCGTTTTTCTGCGGGCGAAGAGCGAGCGCTTCCATGGCCCCCCCCGCAGACAGTGTCCCGAACCCGCCAGTTCCGACCACCGCGAGTCACCCCCCTGCCGGGGTTCGCCCCCGCCTTCACAGTGCTGTAGTACCCCCGCCCCCGGCCCCCCGTTGCCGCCTCAGCCCCCGGCCCCAAGCCGTCCCCCGTCGATGACATCCGACCTCCATTTTTGGCACGCTATGCCCTGTTCCCCCTCGGGGCGCAACAGCCATCGCGTCGTAGGCCCGTGCGCCCGAGGAGCCTTTTGCCCTAAAAGAGTGCCCGCGGTCCTTGAAGAGTGACCCCCGTAAGCCCGCCTCCGCCGGGGGAAGTTTTTTTAAGGTTGAGGTTAAATAAATGTTTTTGTTTATAAATTTATTTTTATAGCGGTTTACCTGCCCCCCTCAGTAAAAAACCCCTAAATAATACCTGGGCCCCTGTGGGGGCCCCCCTATAAATGGCCCTTTTCCAGTGGGGGCCCCCCCATATCCCCCCTTGCCCTGTTTGGCCCCCTATAAATGCCCTGGCCCTTGTGGCCCCCCCCCCAATAAATCCCGCTGCCCTGTGGGAAACCCCCCCATATGCTGGGCCCCTGGTTTGGGCCCCCCCATAACCCCTCCCCCCCTGGTCCCCCCCCCTGTTTGGCCCCCCCCCCCAATAATTATAACTAGCCCCTGTTGTGCCCCTAGAAAAAAAAAAAGTGCCCCCTGGCCCTGTGGCCACCCCCCAAATAATAAACTGCCCCCGTGTTGAACCCCCCCTTTGTGTACCTGGCCTTGTTGGGGCCCCCCCATAATATGCCCCCCCATGCTCCTGTGGGGCCCCCCATTATCCCCCAATGGCCTGGGTGCCCCCCTTATAAAATTGCCCTTTGCCCTGTGGGGGGCCCCCCCCATTATCCCTGCCTGTGACCCCCCCATATGCATTTTAGGGCTGTGGGCCCCCCATAATTCCCCCCTGTCCCCCTGTGGGCCCCCCCAATAATCACCTGCCTGTTAAAACCCCTATTATGCCCTGCCCCTGTTGGCCCCCCATATTAGCTGCCTTTATTTTTTTGGGGACCGCCCACCCATTATAAACTGCCCTGGTCCCCCCTATAAAAATGCCTTGCCCCCTTGTAGCACCCCAATAATCCCTGCCCCTGTGACCACCCCCAATAATGCTGGGCCCTGTGGGGGCCCCCCCCATAATCCCCCCTGGTTCCCCCAGTTTGGGGCCCCAATTATAATATTACTGCCCCTAATGGGCCCCCCCTAAAATGCCCTGCCCCTGTCCCCCCCCCCATATGCCCCCTTTTTGCCCCCTTGTCCCCTTTTTAACCCTTGCCCCCCTGTTTGCCCCCCCCCCCCCATTATACTGCCTTTGACCCCCATAAAACTGGGCTGGTTTGGCCCCCATTTTTTAAACTTTGCCTGTTTGGGGGGGCCCCCCCCCAATAATCCCTGCCCTGGTTTTGGCCCCCCCCCATTTAAAAATCCCCCTGCCGTGGCCCCCCAAATATGGGAATGGCCCCCCTTGGTGGCCCCCTAAATAATACTGCCCCCGTATTGCTCCCCTATATAACCTGCCTGTTTGGCCACCCCCCATATACCTGCCTGTGCCCCCAAAAATAACCTGGGCCCCTGTGGGGCCCCCCAATAATACGCCCCTCCAATTTGCCCCCCATAAGAATACTGCCTCAGTGCCCCCTTAAAATATGACTGGCCTTTGTGGCCCCCAAATTACCCCATTGCCCTTCAAAGTGCCCCCCCCCATTTATACCTTTGCCCTCAAGAAACCCCTAAAATTAATACCCTCCCTGTGGCCCACCCCATATACCTTGCACCTTGTTGCCCCCATATATACCCCCCCTGGCCCCCTTTTGGCCCCATAATAAACCCTGGCCCCCTGTGGCCCCCCTATAAAATACTGGCCTCAATGGGGCCCCCCCCATATAAACCTGCCCTGTTTGGACCCCCCAAATACTGGGGCCCTCCAAAATGACACTAAATATACCTGCCCCCTGTTGGCCCCCCCATATACTGGGCCTGTGCCCCACCCCTCTCCCCTGCACCCTGTGCCCCCCTAAAAATTTAATACTTGCCCTCCCCAGTGCCCCCCTTAATATTACCTGGCCCTCCCCAGTGCTCCCCTTATTATAACCTGCCCATCAGTGGGCTTCCCCTATTATACCCTGCCCCCTCATTGCTCCCTAAATAACTGCCCCCTCAGTGTACCCCTAAATATTCTTCCCCCCTCAGGTGGGGCCCCCCCCCCCAGATATATAAACCGCCCCCCTGGTTGGGCCCCCTAATAATCCCCTTCCCTTGGCCCCATAATACCTGGGCCCTGTTGGGCCCCCGCCCATATACCTTGCTTTCAGTGGCCCCTAAGTGATAACTAACCTGAGGGGGACCCCCCTGCCTAATAACCCTAAAATTAAGGAGGTTGCTGGTAAAAAATTGTGAGGATTCCCTAAGAAAATATTTGTTGTCCCCCCAAAATCCTCAGGAACGAGTCCCCCCGTGTCCGGGCAACCAATCAGCAATGAAAAGGTGGGGGGGTTGGAACCGGAATGAGAAAAGAAAAAAGGGAAAAAGTGAACCGACCGCATGTAATCAGAAAAAGTCGTCCCCCTCCCCCCCCTGTGTGAAAGTTTCCCCACTAAATGTAACCTGCAAAAGTGTTAAATCACCTTTATAAATGTCCCCTCCTTTGCATATCGTTCCCTTACATTAACAACCCTAGTTTTCCCATATACCACTTATGGCCCCCCCCCCTTGGGTTAGGCGGTGGGTATATGTTTAAATCATAGGCCCCCTGCCCCCGGTACAGCTGAAATTGGTTCCCCCACAATGTGGGGTGTCCCGCCGTTCGGTTCAGGTCCCTGGGCAGGATTTATTTTTGAGCCCTTTAAGTAATAAAAATAGTTTATTTTTTTTTTTTTTTTTTTTTTTGGGGGTTCCCTTGTTTTTTGTAGAAAAGGGGGTTTTTTAAGTAACATATCCCCCTAACTTTGTCTGGTAGAATTTATTAGCCTCCAGGTTTTCCGGAGTAAGTTTTTTTTGTTGGTGCTGGTTGTTTTTTTTTTTTTTTTTATTAGGGGTAATTGTTCCAATAATGAAAGGTGAGAAGGTTTTTCCCCCCCCCCCCCCCCTTGAAAAAAGTAAAAAAAGATTTTTGTCCAATGTTGGATTTTTTTTTTTTAACTGTGTACAGTGACTGCTGAGGAGTTTGGACGGGATCTGTGTGGGATGTCCCAGAAAATTAAGTGACAAAACCCAAAGGTTTTTCTCTGTAAAAAAATATCCGAAAGTTCACAATGATGCACGAAAAATGTCGTGTGAACCCACCCTACCCAGAAAAACACAAAGGTGCCCCGAGCCCCGATTTTTAGGACCCTAGCAACCCCCTGCACACAGGCGGGGTGCGATGAACTTAGAAAAACCATTTTTAATCGCACAAAATCTGCTTTCATACATTCGGGGTGCATTATACACTGAATATAATGAATGCAATAATTCACTTTGAAGCCCCTTTCTTTCATATTCCCCTCAAAGTCGGCACTTTACACCTCTAATGCCCATACAAAGTTTGACGCATTGCATAGAGCTTAATGCGCCAAACTTTGTATGGGCATAGAGGGTAAAGTGCCGAACTTTGAGAGAAGTTTGGCGCATTAAGCTCTATGTAATGCGCCAAAAATCTTCATACTGTCGTATTCTACACTCTTATATATATATTTGGAACTGGAGTGTCGGCGCCAAGTATGAAAACAATACGCATCCGAATTCATACATGTCGCCCAGGATTTCTCTTTCATGTTCCCGCGTTTTGTCGCGTGATTTAATTGGTTTATCTACATGTAGATCTTAACCGCAATGTTGATGGGTGACCTGAGACTTGTGTGGCACAAGCATCTGTAAAAAAACTGTTTTCTGTAGATCCTTGTTAGGCTATGTTCACACAGCCTTTTTTGGGATACATTTCGCCACGCATTTGGAGCGTACTGCATTCTAATACGAGCGAAATGCGCCCCAATCATTACGGTAATCCACAGTTCTCATAGATAAATATGGATTACGCCTCCTCTCCCTGCTTGTACAATACGCCGCGCGGAGAGATAATTGACATGCCATTTAGTAATGCACGTCTATGGGTCCGGCGTGTTGCCGCCCCCCCACCCCACCCCTCACCCCACTCTGCCCGCGGGAGTACGCGCCCATCAGAGCGACTCCAGAAGACCCGGAACAATTGTAGGGTGTACTGTATGCCCCGCAATTAAGCCGTGTGAACATACCCTTATTGTGGAAGCAATATACTGTATATACTCAAGTCGACCCGAGTATAAGCCGAGGCACCTACTTTTGCCACAAAAAGCTGGGAAAATGTATTGACTCGAGTATAAGCCTAGGGTGGAAAATGCAGCGGCTAGTGGTACATTTCAAAAATAAAAATGGATACCAATAAAATACAAGGAGTTTTTAAAGTCCCCCATGGCAGGTATACCCCCCATGGCAGGTAAGGCATTAATGTCCCCCCAAAGGGAAATATACAGTATAGGGAGTTTAATTCCCCCAACAGGATATAGGGATTTAATTTCCCCCCATAGCAGGTATGGCAGTTTTTTTGTCCCCCATAGCAGGTGAAGGCATTTAATGTCCCCCATAGAAGAATTTTGGCATTTTAGGCATTTAATATCCCCCATACAGGGTTTAGGCAGTTTATTGTCCCCCATAGGGGGGAAAAACATTTATTGTCCCCCAAGGTAGGTAATGGGCAGTTTAATGTCCCAAAGGCAGTTTAAAAAGCCCATAGGCATTTGTTCCCCCATAAATCAAGTATAAGCATAAAATGTCCCCATTTGGCAGTAAAAGGCAGGTATATGTCCCCCATAGGCAGGTATATGTCCCCAATAGGCAGGTTATAGGCAGGTATATGTCCCCCATAGTCAGGTTATAGGCAGTTTAATGTCCCCCATAGGCACGTATAGGCAGTTTACTGTCCCCCATAGGCAGGTATAGGCAGTTTAATGTCCCCCAAAGGAAGATATATGTAGGTATAGGCAGTTTAATGTCCCCCATAGGCAGGTTTAGGCAGTTTAATATCCCCAATAGGCAGTTTAATGTCCCATAGGCAGGCATATATCCCCCATAGTCAAGTTATAGGCTGGTATGTCCCCCATAGGCAGGTATAGACAGGTATATGTCCCCATAGGCAGGTATATGTCCCCATAGGCAGTTATAGGGAGGTAATATTTTCCATAGGCAGGTTATAGGCAGTATATGTCCCCCCTAAGGCCAGGTTATAGGCAGGTATATGTTTCCCATAGGCAGGGTTTTAGGCAGGTATTAATTTCCCCAAAGGCAGGGTTAAGGCAGGGATATGTCCCCCATAGCAGGGTTTTAAGCAGGCATAAAGTCCCCCAAGAGCAGGTTATAGGCAGGAATAAGTCCCCTAAGAGTATAAGCAGGTATATATCCCCCATAGGCAGGAAATAGGCAGGTTACAGGCAGGTATATGTCCCTATAGGCAGGTTATAGGAAGGTATATGTCCCCCATAGGCAGGTATAGCAGGTATTGTCCAACAGTCAGGTTATAAGCAGATTTTGTCCCCAAAGGCAGGGTTATAGGCATGTATATGTTTCCCATAGAGGTTATAGGCAGGCATATGTCCCCCCTAGGCAGGTTACAGGGAAAGGCAAAATGTCCCCAATTAGGGAGGTAAAAGGCAGGAATAATGTCCCTATAGGCAGGTTATAATCAGGCATATGTCCCCCATAGGCAGGTAATAGGCAGGTTATAGGCAGGTGTATGTCCCTATAGGCAGTTATATGCAGGGAAAAATGTCCCTTATAGGCAGGTTTTTAGGAAGGTAATAGTCCCCCATTAGGCAGGTTATAGGCAGCATATGCCCTACGGCAGGTTTTATAGGCAGGGATATTTCCCCATAAACAGGGTTATTAGGCAGGCATATGTCCCTATAGGCAGGTTATAGGTAAGCATATGTTCCCATAGGTAGGTTATAGGCAGGTATATGTTCCCATAGGCAGGTTATAGGCAGGTTATAGGCAGGCATATGTTCCCTTAGACAGGTTATAGGCATGTATATATCCCTATAGGCAGGTTATAGACAGGCATATGTTCCCATAGGCAGGTTATAGGCAGGTGTACGTCTCTAAAGGAAGGTTATAGGCAGGTATATGTCCCTATAGGCAGGTTATAGGTAGGTATATGTCCCTATAGGCAGGTTATAGGCAGGTATATGTCCCTATAGGCAGGTTATAAGCAGGCATATGTCACTATAGGCAGGTTATAGGCAAGTATAGGCAGGTTATAGGCAGGTATATGTCCCCATAGGCAGGTATAGGCAGGTATATGTCCTCATAGGCAGGTTATAGGCAGGTAAATATCCCCCATAGGCAGGTTATAGGCAGGTAAATATCCCCCATAGGCAGACTACAGGCAGGTAAATATCCGCCATAGGCAGGTTATAGGCAGGGTTTAAAGAAAAAAAATACAAGTACTTCGCTCCCTCGCTGTTCCGACTCCCGGGCGTTGTCTTCTGGCATAGGCAGCATGATGTCATCAGGCCGCGCAGGCAGCGCGATGATACGCATGCTGCCTGTGCTGGAAACTCTGGACAACCGCAGGGAGCGCTCACTCTCTGCTCCGCAGTTGTATCTTTACCTGTATGCGCTCCCAGAGGAGCTGCATACAGGGGAAGATATCGCCGTCTGCGCCCGAGCCATGACAGCGCCCGGACACTGTCAGCTTACTTGGGATTCTGCTATATGCGCTCCCTAAGGAGTCGCATAGAGCAGAAGTGTCCCTGCCAGCGCCCGGGCCATGGCAGAACCCGAGCACCGACAGGGACTCGAGTATAAACCGAGGATGAATTTTTCAGCACTTTTTTTTGCTGAAAAACTCAGCTTATACTCGATTATATACAGTATTTAAATACTGAAAAACACAGATACAGTGAAGGAAAAAATTATTTGACCCCTTGCTGACTGTGTAAGTTTCCCACTGACAGAGACATGAACAGTCTATAATTGTAAGGGTGGGTTAATTTTAACATTGAGGAAAATAGAATATCCAAAATAAAATCCAGAAAATCACATTGTATAAAAATTAAAATAAATGTATTTGCATTTTGCAGTGAGAAATAAGTATTTGATCCCTCTGGAAAACAAGACTTAATACTTGGTGGCAAAACCCTTGTTGGAAAACACAGCAGTCAGACATTTTTTGTAGTTGATGATGAGGTTTGCGCACATGTCGGGAGGAATTTTGCTCCACTCCTCTTTGCAGATGATCTCTAAATCATTGATATTTTGAGGCTGTCACTTGGTAACTCGGAGCTTCAACTCCCTCCACAAGTTTTCTATGGGATTAAGGTCTGGAGACTGGCTAGGCCACTCCATGACCTTAATGTGCTTCTTTTTGAGCCGCTCCTTAGTTGCCTTGGCTGTATGTTTTGGGTCATTGGCTTGCTGGAAGACCCAGCCATGACCCGTTTTTAATGTCCTGGAGGAGGGAAGGAGGTTGTCACTTAGGATTTTACGGTCTATGGCTCCATCCATTCTCCCATTGAAGCGGTGAAGTAGTCCTGTGCCCTTAGCAGAGAAACAGCCCCAAAACATAATGCTTCCCCCTCCCTGCTTGACACTGGGGACGGTGTTCTTTGGGTCATAGGCAGCATTTTTCTTCCTCAAAATACAGAGAGTTGAGTTACTGCAAAAGAGCTAAATTTTTGTCTCATCCAACCACAGCACCTTCTCCCAATCACTCCCAGAACCCTCCAGGTGTTCATTGGCAAACTTCAGGTGGGCCTGTACATGTGCCTTCTTGAGCAGGGGGACCTTGCAGGCACTGCAGGATTTTTAACCATTACGGCGTAACGTGTTACCAATGGTTTTCTTGGTGACTGTGGTCCCAGCTGCCTTGAGATCATTAGGTTCCCCCCCGTGTAGTTTTAGGCTGATCCCTCACCTTCCTCATGATCAAGGATCCCCCACGAGGTGAGGTTTTGCATCGTGCCCCAGATTGATGTCGATTGACAGTCATTTTGCATTTCTTCCATTTTCTTACTATTGCACCAACAGTCGTCTCCTTCTCACCCAGCGTCTTACTTATGGTTTTGTAGCCCATTCCAGCTGTGTGCAGGGCTATGATCTAGTCCCTGAGATCCTTAGCAAGCTCTTTGGTCTTGCCCATGTTGTAGTGGTTAGAGTCTGACTGAGTCTGTGCACAGGAGTCTTTTATAAAGGTGACTATGTAAGATAGCTGTCTATAATGCAGGTAACGAATTGATTAGGAGTGTAACTGGTCTGTAGGAGCCAGAACTCTTAATGGTTGGTAGGGGATCAAATACTTATTTCTCTCAGCAAAAAGCAAATAAATTTATATAGTTTATACAATGTGATTTTCTGGATTTTATTTTGGATATTCTATCTCTCAGTGTTAAAATTAACCTACCCTTAAAATTATAGACTATTTATGTATTTGTCAGTGGAAAACTTACAATCAGCAAGGGGTCAAATAATTATTTCCTTCACTGTATTTTAGATGACTTCCAATATTAGTAGAACAGGAGCTTAGAAATGTAAATGTAACTTCTAATCTGTCATCAGGAGGAATCCAAGATAATGTAAGGGCGGCTCCGTTGTTGTACTTGATAGAAAATTATATGTTGATTCTGCTTTTAAGATACTTACTGATGCCCGTAAGTCTCGTAAATTAATACAGGATCCCACTGCTGACTTTCAAGCTGCACTACTTAGCCTATTGGAGAAAGGTTTCCGTTTGGGAATTTTTTCAAAAAGAGTGAAACACTATTTATATGTAGAACATCCCAAAATTCCAATTTTCCATGGATTTCCCAACTTCCATAAAGGAGAGTCCCCCCTCCCCCCAACTGAGACCTATTATAACAGGTATTGGTATTGCGTTGGTCGGGGTTTCTTTTGGATAGCGGACAAGTTCTCACAGATGTATCTGAGTTTAAATGGAATAACAATGTTGCAAGTCCTGCTTTGGATGTTACGAGCCTTTATTCTTGTATTCCAAACACATTAGCTTTGGAGTCCCTTACTTTTCATGTAAAGGGAATGTGTCATCAAAAAATGACTAATTGTTGAAGTCCCGTTTTTATGATAAACACATTTTTTAGGAATTTTTGTTTTCTTTTTTTTATTTTTCTTATCGCTTTCAATATTTTTTTAATAATCCTTAAGTCCTGCAGTTTTCACTTTGGCCACTAGGCCTTGTTTGCACTGCTTTACCAACAGTCAGAGAGATGCTTTACAGTAGCTTTGTGCACATAAGAGACCTAAGACTGACTCAGTATCCTTGACTTCTATAAGAGAGTTTTCTAGACATGCTCTGTGACCTGGGAAGAAGTCACTGTGCAGGGAGGGGAAAGGGTGAACTGTGACTATCTCCTCTTGTGATTGCTGGATCCTGTGTTATCTATTCACACTGGTGTCTCCTTTCAGTTTGACCCTATTTGTGCTGATAATGAGCAGACAACTGAGAATTTTTCTCTACAGAACAGGAAGTGTCAGACTATTATGAGGCTTAGTGGCCAAAATGAAAACTGCAGGACTTAAGAATTATTAAAAAATGTGTTTAACATAAAAATGTGAGTTAAACAATAAGTCATTTTTGATGACACATTCCCTTTGAGGAAATGTTCTGATTTTTCAGATGATTTACGTCAGTTTATTTTTTTATCTGTTGATTGTCTTTTACATCATAATAATCTTACATCCAAGGGTGAATTTTTCTTACAGATTGAGGAGGCTACAATGGGGTCTACATTTTCTCTGATCTTAGCAAATCTTTATATGGCATTTTGGGAACAAATTTTTATTTGCTCTGACATTAATCCGTTTGTAGTATGGACGCTACATAGATGATCTCCTGCTAATTTGTTGTGGTGATGTGGCGTCCATACTAGACTTTGTCGTTATGTTAATTGCAACAATTTTTGTTTAAAATTTTTGGCTTCTATACATTATGATTCTGTTAATATTTTGGGGTCTGACACTGTCAGGGAATTGTCCACTATCCAAGATAGAAACCAGATTGTATAGAAAGCCCAAAGCAGGCACAACTATAATTCAATTGGGCAGATTTATCAATAGCATTTTACTCTTAGGGCTACATATATGAAAACTGTCTTGGTCTAACACTCACTTTGTTATCAATAGCAACCAATCAGAGCTCATAGCAACCAATCAGAGCGCCCCCTTTAATTTCATATAGTGCTCTGGAAAAATGAGAGGGACACTCTGATTGGTTGCTATTGGTAACAAAGTGAGTTTTAGACCTAGAGAGTTTTCATACATGTGGCCCTTAGTCTAAAGTTAGACTTTGTTGCTTTGTTGCCGGGTGCAGAATGGATCCAGTTTTTAAGTTATCCTAATAAAGTCTCTGGTTTTACTCTCGTACCTTGGTATCCGTCACGGCGTTACCGTCACCGGATATCCTTTTTTTCTTGCTTAAAGTAGACTAGACAGTCTTACAATGCCCCAAAAACAATTTTAAAAAGGGTTTTGAGTTTTAAGTTTGTACCACAATTAAGTTGGTTAACTTCTACCCCAGAAACTGCGACAAAATTCTGGTGCATTTTTTTGTCACATTTAAGCCAAGCCCCTTTCCAATGAAGCCACGCCCCTTTTATTAGCCCCTCCCCTTTGTCGGCCGAGGTGCAGAAGCATCTTAAACTGTCTAAAACACACAGCAAATGTGGCAAAAAGCTTGTAAGATGTTATTTTTGGTGCAAATTGAGCCAGAATTCTGGTGCAACTGCCTTGATAAACCTGCCCCAATGTGTCTTCTTGCCATCCCAAATATGTTGCACAGTCTATTCCGATTGGCGAACATATTCGCACCATAAGAGCATGTGCAGACAGGGATACCATGCAGTTACAATGTAACCAATTAGATAACAGACTCAGATCCAGGGGTTACAAAGAATGGATGCTGACAAGAGCCCGGAAAGTTGTGGATAAACATACACAACAATGTTTAATAACGAGCACAAGTAACAGCAGAAATAATAAGAAAAATAAATCTGACATTGATTATTTGTCTAAAACAGCTTTTTCAACTCCCTAAAGCTTGGAATTCTCTGAGGTAAGAGAGATATTTTTTAAAGGGGTTGTCTCACTACAGGGATCGCTGCTTTTTATGTTAAAGATCTTGCAAAAACAAGTCACTTTGCAATATGTGTCCATTACCAGTGTCCTACCTATTCCTAGATATCCCCTCTTGTATGGGCTGCATCAGCTGCTCATGTCTCTATAGCTACAGACCTGTTTGATCTCTCCTGATAGGCTGCCAGCACTGGTCGCTATAGCTACAGACCTGTTCAATCTCTCCTGATAGGCTGCCAGCACTGGTCGCTATAGCTACAGACCTGTTGAATCTCTCCTGATAAGCTGCCAGCACTGGTTGCTATAGCTACAGACCTGTTTGATCTCTCCTGATAGGGTTCCAGCACTGGTCACTATAGCTACGGACCTGTTCGATCTCTTCTGATAGACTGCCAGCACTGGTTACTATAGCTGCAGACCTGTTTGATCTCTCTTGATAGGCTGCCAGCACTGGTTGCTATAGCTACAGACATGTGATCTCTCCTGATAGACTGCCAGCACTGGTCTCTATAGCTACAGACCTGTTTGACCTATCCTGATAGGCTGCCAGCGCTGATTGCTATAGCTACAGACCTGTTTGATGTCTCCTGATAGGCTGCCAGTGCTGGTTACTATAGCTACAGACCTGTTTACTCTCATGATAGGCTGCCAGTGCTGGTTACTATAGCTACAGACCTATTCTATCTCTCCTGATAGGCGCCAGTACGGTCACTAAAGCTACAGACCTGTTTGATCTCTCCTAAATAGGGTTCCAGACACTGGTCACTATAGCTACAGACCTGTTCGATCTCTTCTGATAGGGCTGCCAGCACTGGTTGCTATAGCTACAGACCTGTCCTATCTCTCCTGATACTCTTGCCAGCACTGGTTACTATAGCTACCAGACCTGTTTGATCTCCTTGATAGGCTGCCAGCACGGGTTGCTATAGATACAACCTGTTTGATCTCTCCTAAATACTCTGCCAGCGCTGGACACTATAGCTCCCAGACCCTGTTACATCTCTCCTGAAAGGCTCCAGCGCTGGTTGTTGTAGCTACAGACCTATTCTTTCTCTCCTGATAGGTTGGCAGCGCTGGTCACTATACAGACCTGTTCATTCTCTCCTGATAGGCTGCCAGCACTGGTTACTATAGCTACAGACCTGTTTGATCTCTCCTGATAGGCTGCCAGTGTTGGTTACTATAGCTGCAGACCTGTTTGATCTCTCCTGATAGGCTGCCAGCACTGGTTGCTATAGCTACAGACCTGTTTGAATCTCTCCTGATGGGGCGCTAGCACTGGTTGCTATAGCTACAGACCTGGTGCCCTTAGCAGCTCATCACTGCAGCCTAGTAGAAGCCAGTAAACACGCCTCTGAATTTAAAAATGAAACCAAGAAAACAGGACTGAGGTGATATGAATCAATGTAGTGAGACAACCCCTTTAAATAACTTCCCATCCTTAATCAAGACAATAAATTGAGAACAATCTTAAAAAGTGGAGTTAAATGTGTTCCTAATCGTGGCTGTACTCTGGGCAATTTATTAGCACCAAGTGACATCAGCCTCCGTCCAATGCAAGACACCTGGATAGATATGAGATAGATAGAAATGAGATAGATAGAAAAGAAAATAGATAGATATAGATTAAAGATAGATATGAGATAGATAGATAGAGAGATAGATAGATAAAAGATAGAAGATGATATGAGATAGATAGAGAGATAATAGATATGAGATAGATAGATAGAAAAGATAGATAGATATGGAGATAGATAGATATGAGAGATATGAGGTAGATAGATATGAATAGATAAAATAGATAATAGATAGTAGATTTTGATAGATATGAGATACAGTTTGCTCTGATGATCCCTTCTATCTATCTATCTATCTATCTTTCATTTTCAGGACCTTTCCATACCACAAAAAGGTCATCAATGTACCTTTTATAGATTAAGATATTGCTATATGATAATTTAAGAATATATTTACTTTTCTTCAAAGGT
>JAODAL010036963.1:0-41003 GCA_025379985.1 Phyllomedusa bahiana
TTTAAAAACCTTTATCTCAGCCGCTCAACCCTGAACCCCCGGGCGGCCAGAGGGTCGCTCTTTTTTTTCCCCGTTTTGACCCCTTTCTGCACTTTGGGCCAGCCGGAAAAACCCAAAAACTGACGCCCTATTCGTTCTTGGATGGTGGGCTTGAGTCTCCCCCAAAGCACCATTTTTCCCCCAGAACAGCTCCCCTGGTCTTCCAAAATTCCCCCCGGGGAAGCCTTAGTGCTCCCCCTTTGGGGCCCTAAAAAACCTGAAGTGGGGAATTTTTCCCCAACAGGGGATTTTAGGGCCCCTCGGTCTCTACGCGGTTCCCGTTTTTTTACTGGGGCCCACCTCCTCAAGTTGAAGGCTTTGTTTGGCCCTGACCTCCGGGGGCCGAAAATAAGGCTCCTCTCAAACCCCGGGCCTTTTCCCCTCTCCCTTGCCGGAAAAACCCGGCCCCAGTCCCCCATGGACTTTTTTTCGTTTCCCCCGCCCTCCTGGAAACACTCATCTGGGTGGTGACGTCGTTTCTCCAAAAAGCCCTTTTTACCCTCTCCCGGGGTTTTACCCTCTCCCCCCCCAGCTGCCCAACATTTTTTCCGCTTTTTTCCGATTGCACGTCCCCTTTATATTGTCTTGACGGGGGTCCTTTTTTTTTGGCCTTGTCCAGTTGCGGGTTTTCACTAGATTTTCATCTGCTACCACCCTAAAACAAACGGGGGGTAGAGGGGAAAACCCATTTTGGGGGTCCTACTGGGGCTTTTGTGCCCCGTCGCATGATAACTGGCCCGACTTCTCCCCTGGGCGAGTTTTTTAAAAATTTTTTAGATTCGGAATCCGTGGGGCCTCCCCCTTTTTTTTGTGTTTTTGGGGTTCATCCCCCCACCCCCCCCTGACCTCGTTCTGTCCCCTGGATGCCCAGAAAAGGACATCAAGGCTCCTGAACTCACAGAACCCCCTTAGGGTTTCGGCTCGCACCAAACTCAGGTGACAGGTATTTAGGCCCCCCCTTTTTGAGGGGCGATGGGGTTTGGGGTTACCCCCAAAGTACACCCGTTTCAAAGTGCCCAGTTAAAATTTGGGCCCCCCAAAAATTTGGGGCCCCTTTTGGGGTACTTTGGCGACGAACCCAGTATCCTACAACTCCCCTTGCCCCCCACCCCACTAACCCGAACGCCTTTCCCCGTGTCCCCCCTCAAAACCGGGTTTGGGTTTAAACCCCTTCTCCCAAGATCGTCTCCCTTTTTCCTGTGCTAATACAGTAACTCTTTGAGGTCAAGGAGGTGTTGGGGGAAAGACGGTGGGGGGAAGCGGTTCTTCCCTTTTTGACTGGAAGGGCTTCGGTCCGGACCTCCTCTCTAAATTCCAAAAGAAGAGGGGGAGACCTAAGGGGGGGGGGGTACTGTCACAGCGCTCGGTGGCGCGGCTGGGGGTCCGGCGCGGGTGCCGCGGCTGCCCACAGCCCTTGTCCTTCTGCCCTGCCCAGGAAACCCTGTACTCACCGTCCCGTCCGTGTCTGGCCCCGACGGCCCCCGGGCGGCACCGTTACCCGCTACTTAGGGCCGCGCGGGACGTTGGTCGGGATTTAAAGGGATAGCGCCCCGGTAAATTGGCCATCGCTGGCCGCTGACCCTATTTATTGTGCACGCCTCCTACACTCACTGCCAGTTCGTTGGTGTGTGTTTGGAGTGCCTAGTCTGTATTCAGAAGTCCGTCTTGTCTACCCGTTTACCAGTCCACCTGCCTACGTTTTCTGACCTTGCCTGCTTGCTACCTGCCCTGACCTTCTGCCTATCTCTGACCACGAACCTCTGCCGCCCTCCTGGCCTCCTACCTGTCCCCGACTACGTCTCCGGATCCCGATTCTGTACCACGCATTACCCAGGCCACCGCCGCAAGCAAGTCACGTCAGGGGTAGCGACCTGGCAGCCTCACGCCGCAGCAAGTCCATCACGCTTTGCGGCTGGCTCTGGTGAACACCGGGGGCTACTTAGACTCCGCTCCCTGGCATGGCTTAACTATCATTGCTTGCGGTGGTCCAGCGAATCCACCTCTGCATGACATGAACGTTTATCAACTTGCTTTCTTAAACCACTTTAAATCTGTGTGGATATAATTTGTTCCACCGGTAACAGGGGAGGGCCTCCAGAAGGACTTGTGTTTTTTTAGTTTCTGTAAAGTTGGGACATATGATTTACTTCTTCATACTGAAGAAGTTCATACAAAGCAGTTTTGCAGCTTTTGGGCTTTTGCTTCTTTTTTTTTCTGTCCCATTCCAGTTTTGTACTGAATTCAATCAACAATGGCACAGAAGGAAAAAAATAACCCACCTAAAACTTTCCCTGTAGTCATGGTCTCCTTCAGTACAAGTTCCATAGGCTGCATTTGAAAAAACGGGTGTAACGCAGAAACTGGATTCAAACCACCACCTTTATACTTCATGAGTGTTTGATCGTCACTGCTGTCCTCTTCAACGGTCTTGGTATGCAGAGGCTGACCGCTCGCCAAAAAACTCCCATGCCACTCTCCACATCAATACTGCAAGAAGCAGGGATGTCTGCCCCCACTTCTTGTTGCCAAGTACTGCTGACTGTCTCAAGTGTTCGTCCTCGCTGTATAGTGGCGCTGAGCCCAGACCACATATAGTTCTCTGGTCGAGGGACCGAAGGGACAGAGGCAGGTTGAGGAACAGGTGAGGGGCGCTGACCTGGTCCCGGGCCATGCCGACTAAGAGTTGTATCTCACGAACCCACCGACTGTTGGCTAGGGTTGTCAGATGTCATCTGAGATGAAGTTGATTACCTACTCAACCAATCAAGAACCCTTGGGTTGCTGATCAACACAGGCCGCTACATGACACCAGCAGTTCTGTCCTCACCGGGGTCACCCCTACGCAACTTCCCTTTACTGTGTGGCGACCTGTGCCATGCTCCAGGAATGATTGTGCCATTTGCCACCGCAGGGAAGAGCCTGCCACCTCCTGTCCTGAAATACTGTTTGTTCAAAAATTTTACGGGACTTTTTTTAATAAAGATATCTGTATATATAAATACACACCCGTATTTGAGTCCAAATGAACCCACTAACAAGCTTGGGTAACCCTTGGATCTAAATTGCGCAAAAGAAATGAGCTGCCAAAAATTACCAGCTCTGTAGCGTGTTAATACAACATGTATTTTACTGACCACAACAGCAGATAAACACTTAATTAACCCTTAATTAACCTTCGGATATTGATTATGCTACAGGCAAAATTTCTTCTTTGATGTTGAAAAACACAGTTTCTTTTACTGACTACAACAACAGAAAAATGCTTAATTAACCCTTGGATCTAAATTGCGCAAAAGAAATGAGCTGCCAAAAATTTTCCAGCTATGTAGCGTGTTAAAAAAGACGTGTATTTTCACTAACCACAACAGCAGAAAAAAACTTAATTAACCTTCGGATATGATTTATGCTACAGGCAAAATTTCTTATTTGGCGTTTAAAAAAAACAAACATTCTTTTACTCACCACAATAGCACAAAGACGTTTAAGTAGCCCTTGGATATAAATTGCGCAAAAGACATAAGCAGCCAAAAATTAACTGGTATTTGGATTGTAAAAACACTGTTTCTTTAAAAGAATACAACGCAACAACAGGCTTAGATAACCCTTGGATATTCAATGTGCTCCTGAACTGACCAATAAACATTAAAATGTATATGCAGCTGAATTGGACGCACACTGGACTTCAATTCCAATAACCCACAAAATCAAAATTAGAACGTAAGAGAAGCAGTCTGTGAGAAAAGCTGTGACACCCCCCCAAAAATTGCTGTATAAAAGGTCTTTCTTTTGTATGAGATCTCTAATACTGGAGCTGTAGCAGCTACAACATGGCACAGAGAAAGGAGTTTAAACTGCCAGCGTCGCATTCGGACTTATATAGTTCGGTGATGTCAAAGAATCCTGCCGGTCTCTGATTGGCTTTATCTCTGCACATGTCATTAAGGCTACTCCTTTCTTCCTCCCAGACTTCTTTGCCCCATGTAACGCCATGTGCTTGCAGCCATTTTATCAATTAAAAACATGCTTCGTTCCCGCAAATCACCCCAAACTTCGACTTCCTTCAGAATCGAAGTTTTCCTGAAATTCTAAACGAATTTCACGTTAGAATCAATTTGCCCATCTCTAATTGTAATACATGTGGAATGTCCTGTATCCAAAAAACACCTGTGCAACAGCAACATTAACAAACAGTAAGTAGCCGGTTACTGGCAAGACAGCGCATGCGCAGATCACATTCAGGTGGAACACTTTGCATTCCACAGAAGCCACATAGGATAACTCGTTCTACTGGTGGTACAGAAATATCCAATCCACTCGAAATATCAATATATAAACCCTGGAGACCAGTAAACTCATTTCCATGATCTCTGGTAATTCCTACGTGCACCGGTCTTAACAGGCCTATTCCTAGTATCAAAAACAGGCCGTAAGAACTTCAAAGGAATGCATTGCACTCCACAATACAGATACTATAGAACAAGCTCTAGGGGGCAGAACAAGACATATAAACAATGCCCCAGATTATCAATGCAGTAGGTAAGCATTCAACTTTCACATATATAGTGGGTGTTAAGTATTAGACCCTAGTGGCGACATGTATGAACGGGGCTGCGCCAGAAGTCTGGCGTCTTTTCAGCCCAACATCTAGCGCAGTCCCATTTGCTATATTTTTTAATTGCCTGCACAACCAATATCAGGCGCATTACAGAGCGCCCGTGGCACTTTGTAATGCGCCTGATTTCAAGGGGGTGTATGGGAGGCAGGGCTCACTAGAACCACACGAACCCCTTCAGTACGGCAGTTCCAGGCGTATTACTGCTGGAACAGGTAAACCACTTTTAAAGTGGTTTATCTGAGTCAGAATTGTCGTTTCTGCGCTAGAATGCGCCTGACTTATCACCCGCAGTAGACCGGGTTTATAAATCAGGCGCATTCTACACTATTCTTATGCGCAGAAAAACTGCGCCAAAAATCACACACGTTGCCCTAAATAGGTACAGCAAGAACTTTAAATATAAACATAAACGAGGAGAACATATTAATGATAATACAGGACGTAGCTAACAGCATAAGTAAATAAAGATAATAGAAATCTAAAAGATAATTATATAAAGTTCCCTATGTCAAAAATCAGGTGTGATTTGAAAGATCATAAAAGAAGGGAACTGATAGTACCGGTATACAATGATATCAGATGAAGGTTAGTCATTCATTCATGCCGTTTGGATTTACCGACTTCATGCGGTGGATCCATTGAGTTTCCTTCTGAAGGAGACGTTTGTCCCAATCACCATGACACGGTGAGGGGTGTACAGTTTCAATTATTGTAAAAGACAGGTCTTTGATATCTCCTCTGTGTTTACCCCACATATGTCAAGATAAAGGAGTATCTTTATCAAAAAGTAGCCTTTCTTTATGAATACTGAGTATAGCCCGCACTGCTCTCAGTCAGGGATCTCCACTCCCACAAACCTTGTAAACAATTAATCAGCCAGTGATAAAACTGTAAACTTTAATAATTCTTAAAAAAGAAACATTGCCCTATATCAGTTGCCCCAGTCATTGCCAAATAAATAAAGCAATATCGCAAATTTTTTGCGGCATACCCGCCTTCAACCCTTTCGGGCCTGCCCTAGACAGGCTGAACCCCAATGGGGCGGGACAGAGAAATCGTGGACGTTTGGGGGATGACCCCCCCCTTTCCCCAAAGCACGTGATCAGGGGGTTGGGTCTAACTTATATACAAAAAACCAAAAACAAAAAAATTTAAACAAAGCAAAAAATAAAATATTAGTAAATACCATCATAAAATACAAGTAAAATATAAATGAAACCTAAACATAAGAAAACCCGAAAAATTGGGTTTTTCTTTTAACCCTTTTGGGGGCCATGCCTCTAATAGACAACCCAAAATTTCCTTCCCCTTTTAAACCCCAATTTTACGGGGCCAGTTTGATCTTCACATTAATTTCTCTGGGAGCCCTTTTTTAACAGATACCCAGTTTAGCTATGGAAAATGCCTAAACAACTTTCACCATAGTTTTTTTTTATCGTCTTTAGCAATTATGCACTTTTTGGTATTATTTCTTTTTAAAATTCAGATAGCAAACTGTTCATTGAGCTGACCTTTTATGATTAATTTTGTCCTACATATTTATTCCACAAGACATTTAAGCATTTTAAATGACCCCGCTGCTTTCCAAGTAGGAACCCCTTGTTTTAATAGCATGCCCTGTTGGGGGGCAAATAGAATCCCCCTTATAATAACTTTTCTGACCCCTAACATGCAAAGGTCCGTTTCGCACTTAAAAACTCGGACTTTTTTCGATCTCAATTTTTTTCAACAAAGATACAATTGCTGCCCAAGGTTCTCCCTTTTTTTCAAACCCCCAAACCGGGGGTATCCCTAAACAGTACCAACTTTTCATCTGACCGAAAAATTTCCATATTTGAGAATGGTTTTTTTAAAATCTTTTGCATGTCTATGTATGTAGATGCAAACAGACCCTTTTGATTTTTCTTTTTATTGCGTTACCAACAATAAATTCTTTTTTGGATAGCTGATATTTTCCAAATTGATTGTGTTCCTCTTGATTATACACTCTCGATAAACTTACAAAGGGATATTTTTTGGCGCTTTTTGTATCTGGTTCACTGAGCATATCCCCCGCGCCTCACGAGCTGCCCTTTTCATTCCCCAAAATGCTGTGGTGCATTTGACGGGAAGAAAAGGGGAATTTTTACGCAACTCTTTAGAATAAAAGGGAAGTATGTAGATGCCCGCCATTTTTCTCCACCAATCCAAAAGGGGAAAACAATACTTTTTTTTGTGGTGAAAATTGAATGAGGGGGTTGAATCGTTCAATACCCGCAAGTCATCCACTTTCCATACCTGCCCACAGCTGAACAACGCGACAATTGTCCAACACCTATACCCACTAAAGACGAAAAACACTTTTTATGTCTAAAAAAATCTCATGTAAATTTGCGAAACTGGGGGCAACCGAGACCCCAGAGGTGCCCTTACTGGGGGGGTATAACTCCCCCCAAAACCCGGAAATATTTTTTATAAAACAATACAAAATTGTAACAAGAATGCATCTGGAATTAGAAAGTCGGGATTCTGCACAAAACCTATGTACTGCATTAAACACCACCCACCATAGGGGATATTGTAAAAAAGGATTTATGTAAAGATGGCAAAACCACCTCACATTGGTCCCAAAATTACCTATAATCAAAGGGAATTGGGCCCATATCTTCAAGATGTATTTTTTTTTTTTACGGCGCAAAACACATCCAAAAGGGGTAAAGGCTCCAATAACAATCTACCCCGGGAGAGATATCGCCCCTTTTTTTTTTTAAAGTTTTTGTGGACCTTTTGGGGACTAAAAAAAAATATGGGTCCCCTTTTGGGGTTTTTTACAAGGGTTTTTCATTTTTGTTCAGGGATGTTTACCTCTGTCTACCGCCTCCCTAAAGTGTCTAAATAAGTGTCGCTATTTCCTGGTGGATCAAACTCCAACTTTTTTGTACACATTTGATCCGTAACTGTATTTTACCTATGTAAAAAATTTTGGAAACCATAAGACAGATGCCCCCCCTATCGCTTTTTTAATTAAGGGGCCTATCGTTCTCAATTTTTTAAGCTTCTTTCCCGCGGGAAAAAATTTTTTTTTCTGGTTTTTTTCCCCCACTTTACCACCCTGGAAACCTCTTTGGGGACAAACCTGAAAACCCTTCCCAAGAAGGGCATTCACATGGGGCAAACTGGGTTTGTTTTTTTAATTTATTTGGGGCCCCCCTTATCCAAGATTTTCCCAAGTATTTAAACCCGTTCCTTAAAAAAAATTTTTTTTTAAAAGAAATTTTCGACAAAAATTTAAAAAACAACTTTAAATCAAATAAATAATTAAAAAAAGCAATAAAGGGGGGGGCATCGCTTTTGGACCACATCGTATTTCTGAGGGTAAAAACAGTTTGGATCAAAATGTGTACAAAAAGGGGGAGATCCCAACGGAAAAAGCGACACTTATTTACGACCTTGAGGGGGGGGTAACAAGGGTAACATCACTGAACAAACTGAAACCCTTTAAAACCAATCCAACCGAATTTTATATGCCCAAGGGCCCAAATCTTTAAAAAAACCCCGGGCGACCTACGTCTCCGGGTAATTCGTTATTTGGGGCCTTTTTCCACTTATCTGGATGTGTTCTTTCACCATACAAAAAGAAAAATACATCTTTCAAGATACTCCAATTCCTTAGATCTATAGGTAATATTGATGTCCAATTGAGGGGGTTATCACTCTTACATCAAATCCTTTTTTCGAATACCCTATGTGGGTGGGGTTTTAAGCATAATAGGTTTTGTGTCAAATCCTGTTTTCAATTCCCAAAAGATTTTGTTCAACTTCTTGATATTGTTCTTACTAAAAAAAATTTTTCCGGGTTTTGGGGGGGAGTTATCCTCCTTTCAGGCACCCCCATGGGGGTTTCCGTTTCCCCCATTACGCCAAACTTACATGAATTTTTTGATACAAATATGTGTTTTCGTCGTCTTTGTGGTATATTTGCTGGTACGAAAGTCGACAGTGTTCAGCTGGAGGGACTGAACACGCTGGGTACTTTGTCGGGTACGAAAAGCATTTTAACCACTCATTCAATTTACACTTCCCAAAAAAATATTGTTCTTCCATATTTTGACTCCTGTGGGGAAAAAATGGGGGACATCACATACTTCCTTGTATTCTAAAAATCTGATCGAATAATTTCCCTTGCGTTCCAGTCAACATTCACCACCATTTAGGGATGTGAAAGGGGAGCCGTGAAAAGCGCGGCGTATATGCTCAATGAACCAGTCCAAGAAACGCCAAAAAACCTTAGTAATTTATCACGATTTAAAACAAAGGGAATACAATCATAGCTTTTGGGAAATACAACCCAAGGGAATTTATTGTTTTAAAACGCAATAAAAAAAAAAAAATCAAAACCGGTCATTTTGCTTCAACAAGACTCAAAATGATTAAACAAACCATTCTCAAATATTTAAGATTTTGCGTCAGTGAAAAGTATGGGGATCTGTTTGGATACCCCTTTGGGGGTTAACCGAAAAGGGGGAACCATTTGGGCCCACAAAATTATATCTTTGATGAAAAAAAAATACGATCAAAAAAAATCCAACTGTTTTTAGGGGTGCAGAACCCACCTTTTCATTCTCATGTCAATTGCTCACCTTTTTCAAAGGGGGATTCTATTTTTTCCATCCCAACCAAGGGGCATGCTTTAAAAACAAGGGGGTTCCATGTTTTTGATAGCACGGGGTCATTTATATCTTAAATGTCCTTTTGGGGTATATATATTTGCAAACTATTAATCATAAAAAGTCAACTCAATGAACACCGTTCTGATCCCTACATTTAATAACAAAAAAATACCCAAAAGTGACAACACTTTCTAAAGACGATAAAAAAAATTGGTGAAACTCGTTTCCGGCATTTTTGCCCTAGCAAAAAAGGGTTCTGAATTAAAAAAGGGGGCACCAAGAAAGTTATATTGAAATCAAATCGTACCTGAAAATTGTTAAAACGAGGCATATTTTATTGTCTCATTAAGGGATTGGCCCAAAAGGGGTTAAATGAAAACCAATTTACGGGTTTTCTTTTGGGTTTATTTCATTCTATATTTACATTTTTGTTTTGTTTTTACTAATATTTTATTTTCGCTTTTTTCTAATGTTTGTTTTTTGGTTTTAATTTTATATAAGTTGACCAACCCCAGGTCCTGCTTGGGGAAGGGGGGGGAGTCATCCCCCCAAACCCCCCCGTTTCTCTGTCCTCCCGATTGCCGGCTCCTTGCCTGTTTTTAGGAGACGCCATAAAACCTGAACGGAGGGATGCCCCAACAAAAAATGCTGAGTAAGCTTTACTTTATTCTGGAACGACGGGACATACGTTTAAAACGGGGCAATGCTGCTTTTTAATAAAAATTTTAAAGTTTACCGTTTTAGCACGGCTCATCTATTTTGTTTTCAAATAAAAGTATCTCTATGGTGACCGATATCTCCCTGTTTTAAAAAAATTGCCCCCAAAATTTTTCCCCTTTGTTTTTGCCCCCGTTAAACTAGTCGGCAAGAACATGAACAGAGATACACATTCTTTTTTAATTTTTCAGTTAGGAATTTCCCGGAAAATTTATAGCGTGTTCCCTTATAGGAACTCCTGAAGCCTTTTTTATTAACAATGGCAGCCTTCCAAAGTTCCCACAAAGAAACCTTGCCAGTTGGTAATGTGAGTAGCCAGGTAGTCATTGTTCTCTGGAAAAACCCTGGGAAAAACCCCAATAGATCTACCATGGAGAAAACTTATAGCCGGTGATTTAGGAATAAAATTAGAGACTTCAGGATCTATTGTCAGGATCCCCCAATATTTTTTTTTTGGCCCTTTAACAAATTTTTCGGGTGGGATTGTATAAGGGGGTATCAGTCTTAAAATGGTTTGTATTTTTATATTCCAAAAACCTTAAAGGCACCCCTTTTATCAAAGTCCCCCTAAAATACCTACGGGGGTTTTTTATTATGCTTCATCACTATGGATGTTTGTATGCAATTCTGGGGACCATAAAGACCATTGCAAAAAGTTTAACTGCTCAAAAAACCCATTTTTTGCATGATTTGGAGGCCCCTGGGTCAATTCCCCCAAATTTTTCAAGAACCCTTAAACCAATAAAACCCTAAAGGGTTTGGGCCAGTTGCTTACCACGAAACTAAAAGAAATTTCCCCCATTTTACTTAAACTTGTTTACTTAGAACCCCGCAAGAAACTTAACGGTAAATACAGAAATTTAGTATGCAGCCTCATACATAGGGAAACTAGTTTTGGGTTTTAACATTAAAAACTATTTTTCCTTTTCACCAATATTTGGGCATTTAAAAAGTTTAAAAGGGGCCCATGTACATAGGTAAGAAAAGGGGGGAAAAGTGTTTTGAAAAAAATCAAAAAAAACATTTAACCCAATTTTTTTATAAAGTTGGCCCCTGTATAGTAAAAAGGGAAAGGAAATTAACTAATGCCAAAAAGCCTGTCCAAATTAAGACTACCCTTTTTGGGGGAGTGTTTATTTTGTTTCCCCATGCTCCCGGGGTGGGGGCCCATGCTTTAAGTAAAAAAATTTCCCGGGATTTTTTGTGTGAAAATTATTTTCCAACCTCTTTTGGAAAAATAAACAAAGCCGGGGGCGGAAAAAAAAAAAACCCACAACATTGCTACACAAACAACCTTGGAACTTTACCTAAATTAGAGCTGAGGAACTTGGGAATGTTTATACTGCCGTCTTCAAGCCTTCATGTGTTTATTTAAAAGCTGAACATGGCTGGTTGAGGCTCCAGTGGAAAAATGGAAATATCTATAGATTGAATGTAACGCATTGGCATTTATGTATGTATTTTTATTGCTGTTAAATCTGGAGAACTTTGCACATGAAAGAGTTTTTTTCCCTTTTGGGTTTAAAACGTATGTAAAAAATTTTTTTTTGCCTTTTAGGATGGGTTTCAGAGATTTTTTCTTGGGTTTTAGGAGCCAAAGGTAAGTCGTAGTTAACTTTTAAAATTTTAAAGTGCTTTTCAAAATATTTTGGCTTTTTATAAATAAAAGTTTTTATTATTAAGGAAACTTTAAGCACACAGGGGAAAAGGGGGTGCCCAAAAAAACCTTTGGAAAATAGTCTCACCCTGAGCTTGCTGATTCCACTGACCCTCCATTCTGACTTATGTGATTCCCATTCCCATATCTTGCTGGAATTGTTCAGACCAAAAGGCTTATTGTCTCATTTGTCTACTAAGATTGCAGTGTCCCTGCAGAGGAGGAGCCTTATGTAGGATGACGCCACCTATGAGTAATGTGCAGAGGGTTGGTCTCAGACAGAGCTCTGACTCTTCACATACCTCATATTAGAGCCATACTGGATCATATGGTTTATTTATGGTATGACACATCCTTGATAAGTAGCTATGTTATCCCACCATTATACTGACCATGCACAGTATGGTTTATGTTCCATACATAAATTGGGCAAGAAATAGGTGATACTGGGGTAAGAAAACAAGTGATTTTGCGAACTGAAAGTTTTTGACATTGGGGAAACAAATTTTCATACCAAATATGTTAATTAAAGGGGTTGTATCATTTCATTAAATGGTCTTCAGAATAAGGGGACAGTGAACACAAGTAACTTTGCAATTAGATGTCATTAGCAAAGCTGTCTTGTTATCACAGGATCCCTTATCTTCTGTTTCTGTTTACACTGATATCCAGTGCTGGTCGGATCCCTCCTCCTTGCATTTCACTAGCTGAGAGCTCATTTACATTCTGTCAGGCCCCCGGTCGGCTGTATTCACGGAGCTTGCATTCCTGCCTTTCACTCAAAGTAAGGGACCGGCACATTTTCACTCTGCACAGCCAGAAGAAACAGAATAACACTGCAGGGCTTCTACAATCAGGAAACAGCACAATTGTGTGTCGATCCCTGCCTCTCCTGCATAGAAGGGAGATCTGTGCCGTTCATAGAAAGCTGGATTCAACTGTAACAAATCTCCAGCTGTGAGAGGAGAAGAGATCAGTGCTCAGTCTAGATTGAATGCAGCCTGTGGTATGTATACAGCTCTTATACTCCCCTGAAGAAGCCACTGGTGCGAAACGTGCTGTAAGACTCCACTCACATTTTGGCCACCATCTTGGTTCAGCCTGGGGGTTTCTTCGCTCCGGGATCGCCGCTTTTGGTAAGCGGTCTGGCACACCAATATATGTCACACTGACACCAGGCTTCTCTTTCAGGCTTCAGGCCAGCTTTATTTCCTCTACAAGCCAGGTTTAGGTTACAGCACAAAACACAAATAAACATCTAGGCCGTCTAGCCACTAACTGAACATAACATGTCCCTCTATATCGCGTGGTCAAGGCCTATCACCGAAGCACCACAAACACATACTCTTACCCAGCTTCCTACTGGGTTCTGGCTTCTCCTAAGCCTGGGGCGTAAGAAGAGCCTTCCTTCCTTGCTCCCTTGCTGCTCCAACTGCAGGTAGCAGGCCACACCCCCCCCGATCACTTGGAGAAACAGGCCCTTTATAGCCATCCCGGGTCTGGCCCAAAATCCGACATGGAACCTGGAGACCTGGGACGCGGGAACAGCCACCCACCCATCTGCAGCTGTTCCGGGGAAGCCAACCCATAACGGCTGGATATCAGCCATGCTATATACAGCTGTCAGCAACCTAGTGTTGCTGACAGATAATAATTGGCTCCCCCCACCAAGCCCAGGCTCTTGGTGGCACGTCTCTACCAGGATGGCTCCACTTAGTGGCAAAGACAGGCAACTACCTGTTGTCACTTTGTCACACATCCCTCCCCTCTGATAAAGCCCGTAGGGCTTTCTCACATGACCCAGGCTCCCTCCGGGGTCAAAGCTCCTATTTTGGGGCAACGTCTTCCCTACAACCTCAGGGGCAGAGATGATATTAGTCACATACCTAGCTGTGGGCTCACCCCATGCATTCACCCTACAAGGCACCACCCATGCATGCTCTGCAACAAGGATGTCATTACCCACAGCCCGCATGCGGACGTTCCCAGGGTTAGTATTGACAACCCCATTACCAGTGTTATCAGCCCTTGCAGGCTGCTTACCCACACAGACTATGTTGGCATGGTGCCCACTGGGCAGAGTTTTCCCTATCTTGGGCCTAGCATAAGCCAGGGGCCCCTGGTTGGTCTCAGCAACCGCCCTAGTGTCACCAGAAACTGTAATGACAGCACACCTGTCAGGGTCGCTATTCATCATGGCCCCTAGGGGCGCACCTGAGCCAAAACATGCTACCTCTTTGTCTGCAGGATTATAATGGGTCCCCAACTTCTCTTCCACACCAGGCCTCCGGTCCTCACTGACCATCTCCTGTGCAAACTTCTCACCAGCGCCTTCTAGCAGTAGACACTCGGCATCAACGGGTGGAGATGTTTCCCTCACATCCCCTATAATCATCTTCAAGGGAGAACTCTCAGCTTCCACATGGGACACTCCTACATCCTGCTCAACATCAAATTCACTCACCAAACTGGCCGTGTTCACATTTGGCAACTCAGTGACACGTTCAACATCAATAGCTCCAGCAGGTATCTGGCTGGAAATGGCACCCACCTGTAGGTCGCCACAAACCACAGAATATACTACCTCTGAGATACTGTTACTACTGTCCTCCATGACCTTTGGGGAGAATTTATCAGCTGCCTCAGAACCAGGCACTTCTTTATCATCTGGGGATTTAAACCCGCTCACCTGCCTCTCACTAGGATTCAAGCCTACACCCAGCTCTGTGGTGTCCAGCAGCTCACTCCTTCCATCACTGCAGTCTTTGTGACCATGGCAGTAAAAGTTACTGGCTACACAGCAACTACTGGAGCAAAAGGAATCCGTAGTACTACCGATCCCAGCACATGTTCTCCTGACACAGGCATTTTCATCACTATCTGAGGCTGCATTCATGCAGGCATACACCTCAGAGTCTGGACACACCCTCATTAAATTAGTCTCCTCACACATTGCAGGAAAGCAAACATCCCCAGCATTCTCCTGTTTCCTTTCAGGCTGCACACTGAAACATGAAGGCTCTTCTATGGGACCAACAGCGTCCGCATTACCTGCGACTTGCAGGCTACAATCAGGTATACACAGTGCGCTGGGGTCACTGGTAGACACACTCACCAGCTGGACTCCAGACACTTCACACACAACTTCAGGGCCCACACACTCATACGCTTTTTCAGCAGAGGGTGCAGGAGATACCATGTTGCTAGGGGCAACCACCTTAACTCCTCCTGAGTCTGTAGTGTTAACCCCTGTCTCCATATTGTCATGCACCGCAGAACACACACTCTCTGCTATAGACTCAGCACTGTTAAACGTGACCTCTAGGGGCAAACTTGAGCTTGTTTGCTCTACGGCTGCAATCACTACAGCACCAGTAGTTACCAATAAATTTTTCTCAATGTTAAAATTGTCAACTGCCACATTGTGCATAATACAGTTTTTAACAAAGTCACTATTTCCCACAGGTAATGCAGCCTGGGAGACACTGAGTTCATAGTTCACAGTCCTGCTGCTCTCAGCACTCTTTACCTGCACAGGCATAATGTCTGGGCCTCTGCTTAGTACCCCCTGGTTGTCACACAACCCATGCCTGGCAGTCCCAACACAGGTGTCCCCCACAATACACCCCACTGGAGCAGTCTTACCAGGTATGATGGCTGAGTTCAGTCTGGATCGCTCCTGCTGACTGTCCATGTCAGCCTGGGGTGGTGCTCCATTCACCTGAAGCTCCAGGGCTTGCAGCTGCAACCTCTCTGGCATCTTCCTGAGAGGGCAGTCAGGAGCACATCTCTCCACTCTGTGGCACCTCCAACACGGCTCCCTCTGCTGGTTGGTGAAAACAGACTCCTGCTGAGGAAGGCGGTTGCCCATGGCAATGGCAGCACTTAGTTCCCTCAGTAACTCCGTGTCTCCGGAAGTGGACTCCTTTGATGGACGACACTGCCTCCTGGTCACAGGACCTCCGCTCAAGCAATCGTCAGGTCGGTTGCCCGTAGCAACGGCTTTACCCACTTCTGGCTTTGCATCCTCCTGCACACAAACAGTCCTTGTTAACCCCAGACTGGCCAAAATCTCCATCTTCAGTTTGGGGTAATCTCTTGTGTCTTGCACAGACAGATCACAGTACACCCTCTGGGGTCTGCCAGTTAGATAGGGCGCCAGGACATCTGCCCACTGCTCTGGTGGTAGCCTCTCACTTACTGCCACCCGCTCAAATGCAGCGAGGAAGACCTCCACATCTTCCCCTGCGGTCATCTTCCACATGGCTCTTTGCACAGCACGTCGGGCTCTCACCTCATCCTGAGCAGTCTCCATTGGTGACACAGCCTCCCTTTTGGTATTCAGCTGTGCCTGGAGCCTCAGATTGCATGCTCGCTGCTCTGCTATCTGCTGGGCCCACAACTTGTTCATCTCCAGCTGCTGGGCATTCGCCTCCGCAAGGTATTTAGCCAGCTCCTCCATGGCCAATACAACAGTAACACAGTCTCTTTGAAACCGCAACAATTTTAGGCTTCTGGCCCTTTAAATATCGCTGTGGCAAGACGTCACCTGCACCACTTCAGGTACCACGTCTTGTGCCCACCTTCTGTGCCTTATGCCCACGGCATCCTCCACCATATGTAAGACTCCACTCACATTTTGGCCACCATCTTGGTTCAGCCTGGGGGTTTCTTCGCTCCGGGATCGCCGCTTTTGGTAAGCGGTCTGGCACACCAATATATGTCACACTGACACCAGGCTTCTCTTTCAGGCTTCAGGCCAGCTTTATTTCCTCTACAAGCCAGGTTTAGGTTACAGCACAAAACACAAATAAACATCTAGGCCGTCTAGCCACTAACTGAACATAACATGTCCCTCTATAACGCGTGGTCAAGGCCTATCGCCGAAGCACCACAAACACATACTCTTACCCAGCTTCCTACTGGGTTCTGGCTTCTCCTAAGCCTGGGGCGTAAGAAGAGCCTTCCTTCCTTGCTCCCTTGCTGCTCCAACTGCAGGTAGCAGGCCACACCCCCCGATCACTTGGAGAAACAGGCCCTTTATAGCCATCCCGGGTCTGGCCCAAAATCCGACATGGAACCTGGAGACCTGGGACGCGGGAACAGCCACCCACCCATCTGCAGCTGTTCCGGGGAAGCCAACCCATAACGGCTGGATATCAGCCATGCTATATACAGCTGTCAGCAACCTAGTGTTGCTGACAGATAATAATTGGCTCCCCCCCACCAAGCCCAGGCTCTTGGTGGCACGTCTCTACCAGGACGGCTCCACTTAGTGGCAAAGACAGGCAACTACCTGTAGTCACTTTGTCACAGTGCGTAGGGAGCTTGCGTGACTGTTATCATTTTGGGTAATATGTTGAAACTTTTAATATTGTTTTGTTTTCCATCTATTATGTGTTTTTGATCCAAAATTTTACTTCACTATAAAAATTTTAATGATTGTTTAAATTAGGATTCCCTATTTATTGCAGTTGCACTTTATATGTGTTCCCTATATGTTTACCTAATATGTGCAGTATATTTTATATCTGTATATATTATTACACTTTTTGATTGATTTTTTTCTATATATACTTGGATCATGTTATGATGGATTTATATCATTATTTTTGTATTGAGTATATTGCCCTTATGAACAGTTTCTTCCCCATTTTCCCGGTATTTTTAAGACATTGATATAATTTTTTCTATAATTTATTTTTTGTTTGAATAAAAATTATTGTTTTATGGAAAATTTGTTATTCTGATTGTTTCAGTTTATTTAAATTTCTATTAAAGTTAATCAAAGTAGATATATTTTCGGTTCCTTTCTTTGTTGCAACTCTTACAAAAAAACTGATAGAAAGAGACACAGGACATTGGACTCAGAGAGGGGGGGGGGTGGATCTCGGGAGCCAGCATGAACAGTGAAGGGGAAATGATGTCACCCAGCTGGGAGGGGAAGAAACGCCCCTGCATTTCTAGAGTTAAGAAGCTGAGAGCAGTATGAATCAGCCGAACTAAAGAAGCGATACATCCCCTTTAAGGAGCTGTTCCAGTCTTTTAAAATTAATAGTGAGGCCAGGGTGCAGGGGGGAACAGAAAAATAAGACATAATTACCTCAAGGTACCCCACTGCTTCTGTTCTGTGCCCCGCTCCAACCTCATAGCAGAAGCCTACACCCTGTTCTCTTACTAAGCTTCCATTGATGGATGGCATGCGCTTCAGGAAGTGAAGAGGAGTGGACCCCAGGGTGCTATAGAATGGCAGCGCAGGGATCTGGTAGGTAAGTATGCCTTTTTTTCAATTTTTACCAGCCCTGGCCCAATTCAACATTGATCTTTTTTGAATGGAACACCTCTTTAAAGGGGTTGTCTCGCTACAATGATTGGGTTTTAATTTAAAGATCTTTAAAAAACAAGCAGCTTTGCAATATATGTTCATTACACAATGTCCTACTGTTTTTGAGCTAGCCCTGTTAGTATTACAACATCAGCTTCTCAAATCTCTATAGTAGCTGACCTTTTGATCCTTTTCTTACTGGCTGTCAGGTCTGAAGGGACCATCACCTTTTGAAGACAGGCCCGGAGCAGAGAGCCCCCCCCGCACAGAATGCTTCGTAGTGGAGGGAGGGGGTAGGGGGACTCTGGCGTCTGTGTCCGAGCTGCCTGGATTAACCCGGGTGTGTGCCTGCTTCCTCCTGCTCCTAAAACAGATAAAAGTGACGGGCCAGGACCCTGTCTGTTACTATAATATGATATGTCTTTGGAACTGTGACTATACTAATACTATACAGATCAGGGGGCATGTGAATACTTTATGTTCTCCTGTATTAGGGACACATCCTGAGTATAGTAACACTGCCCTTGTTGTTGCTGGGGATATAGGATATAGGAACACATGCATCCCCTCTGCTCTATCCCCTCTGCTCTATTAGCACACAGCTTCATATTCCTCTCTACACTCCTAGATCAGCCCTCTCCCGCAACAGACCTAGGCAGGCACACACAGGGTGAACTCTGATAGCAAACCCCCTCCCCCCCCTGTATAGAAGTTACGTAGCTGCCTTTGTGCTTTTATGGGAGGGGGGAGAGGGAGCAGAACAGACAGACCAAGAAGCACGCCCCTCAGTTCAACTTACCAGGGACACTGACAGGCTGAAAGCTCGTAATGAGACAACTCCTTTAAGGATTGTAAATATGCCCAGGTACTATAGTAAAGGCGATCCTAACAAGCAACCTCTGCACCCTCAAGTGTGTGGGCAGAAAAACATGAATTTTATAAAATCTACAATAGAAACAAATGCCAGTATATTTTTTGTTTAATCAAATAGACAGATTTGTCTTTTCTGGTAATGGTAAAAATAAAGAGGACTGACATGCACTTCCTTACATACTCACTTTCCTTATAGAATAATTTGTAGATGCAAATGATATCAACAAATTCCTGCTCTGCGTAGTTTTGAGTTGAGTTCCTTTGACTGGGGTTATGAGCTGCAAGTTTTCCTGATTGGGGATTGTGTGATCATAATTTAACATTGATTTGGTTCTATGGATAGTTTAGTTTACACAACACAGCTACAGAGTGAAATGAATTCCCAATATGAAGGAAATGAATGACTGGAAATAAAAGTATCATGTTTCTGTAAAAGTCAATAACTGTACAGTCTGAAAATTAAGAACTATGCAACAGCAATGCCAGTGAATGTCAGGGTGTAAAAGGGCAGTATATTTGTATATATGTGATAAGATACAATGTTCAGACACAGAGAACTGTTAGCATTAACCCTTTCCTGACAGGTATGTCGTGATTTCCAGAATGACAGTATGGATGGGGCTCTTTTGGTGAGCCCATTCCATACATGGAACGTGTTAGCTGTAAACTACACCTTTAAATGTACACAACAGTATCAAGGGCTGAGTAATTATCATAAACAGGTAGTTATTCAAATAATACTCCATATAATACATCTGCATTGGAGGTACCAATCAGAACCTCAGTCACAGAGGTACAAATGGACCCTTTTCACAACGGACACCAAAGGTGTCCAACAGACCTCATTGACTGTAATGGGTCAGTCAGGTTTCTGCCAAGATGTCCATTGCTTTGATAGAAAAAATAGTGCAACTTGCTGCACTTCTTTTCCTATCATTTGTGACGGAACGTGCCACGGAGGCTCCGAATAGAACCAAGGCCGTTTTAACAGCACTATGAGCCCCTGGGCAGAGCTATGCACTGCCCCTCCCCCCTCTTCCCCCCCAAAAAAAAAACACAAACAAACAAACTACTCACAGGTCAAAAACTTATGACCTACAACATATACCAGCTCAGGTCACCATTACATGACAGAAACCACAGCACTGATCCAATATGGAAGCAAAATAAGCCTTGATATGCAGGGACTCACCGGAGACGATCTATCTGATCAGTCGTTCTCTGAATCGTTCTTTTTCCCTGTTCCTCTCCTTCCGTCCAGACCGACATGACGACTTCTCTTGGCCGCAACTCATCCCTGCAGAATGTAACGCACAACTATCTTAGAATCCTCACTTTATCAGCACTTCACTACCGATCCCCACCTCTGTTATGGGTGCCCCTCGTTAAGTAAATAGGTAATAATGTTGCCCACCATTAAGTAGGTCGGTTTACAGGCCTACGGTAGGTAGATATGCTGCCCCTGTAGGCAGGTTTCTAGCCCCCTGTAGATTGTAGGCCCCCCTGTAATCTCTCCCCCATAGATTGTAGCCACCCCTGTATTATCCCCTCATAGATAGGGCCAGTAATTATCAGGCAGGGCCAGTAATTAACCAGGTAGGGCTAGTTATTATCAGGTAGGGCTAGTGCCAGTAATTAGCTAGGTAGGACCAGTAATTAGCCAGGTAGGGCCAGTTATTAGACAGGTAATAGGGCCAGTAATTAGCCAGATAATAGGGCCAGTAATTAGACAGGTAAAAGGGCCAGTTATTAGCCAGGTAATAGGGCCAGTAGCTAGGTAATAGGGCCAGTAGCCAGGTAATAGGGCCAGTAGACAGGTAATAGGGCCAGATATTAGTTTAAAAAAAAAATAATACTCACCTGCAGTGCTTCTTTCCCTCCTCTTCTCCTCGTCCGGAGCGGCTGCGCTCAGAGCCGTCATCACATCGCACGCCTGCTGCATGGCCTCCAGGGGGCTGAACGGCCGGGACCAGAAGATACTGGCTGTTCTGCCTCAGCCGTGATGGCTGCATGGCTGGGTCTATGACCCAGCTGTGTGGCGAAGGGGGGCTGTCGGCCCGGGCTTGGCTGTCCCTCCACTGGGCAGGGCAGGTGGCTGCCCGGGTGGGCCCCCTGACCCGATGGTGCCCCCAGGCAACCGCCTACCCTGCCCAATGGAAGAGACGGCCCTGAATAGAACTTCAAATGTTAATATGAACCAAGCTTAAGTCATGTCACAAAACAGGATGTGTGATGTTTCAGTCTAAGTCCTTAATCATACGTGTCACTAAAAAAAGCTAAAATAGACATAAAGTAACATGAGATTTCTCATTCCTTGACAAGATAATATAGAATAATTACAGACAATGAATGTCATAAAAGGATGTTGAAGGATACACCACATTACAATAATTATCACAAAATACTGCATATAGGATTATTGCATAAAGCCACATGTACAAGTAAACTAAGTGTAAACACAAGATGCTAGATATGGGTATAAATTACACTTTATAATAAAATGACAAATCTCTGGTATAACAGCACAGATCAATGAAAATGCAAAATACCTGTAAAAGATGCAGAGCAATATATTGCTGTAATATATAAACTGTGTTATCTAATTAAGAAGTGATCAATCTCATGTTGCTTTATGTCTGTTCTATCTTATTAAAGGAAGATTTCATTCCTGATCCCAAAGTTGCCATCAAACTGGATCCCGATATTTTATACAGCTACAAAAGTATTAATATTATTTAGTAGAATGTGGATATCTAAGCATTTTTTTAAATTCTCAACCTTTCTTACTGTGACCAGCTCCTCGGACAGGCTATTCCACAGATTTACAGTTCTCACGGTGAATGCTTTTTTCTTCAGATGAAGGGAATGTTCCCTTGTTTTTTTAGGAGGTTTTACATTAAATAGATTTTCACCATACTTTTTGTAGCGAGGATTTATATACTTATATAAGTGAATCATGTTTCCCCTGCGTCATTTTTTCTCATGACTAAATAAGTTTAATTATTTTAACCTCTACTCATAACTAAGACGCTCCACTCCCCTTATTAGTTTGGTTGCTCATCTTTGCACTTTCTCTAGTTTTTTTTACATCCTTTCTATAAACTGGAGTCCAGAACTGAACAACATATTCCAAGTGAGGCCGCACCAATGCTTTATACAGCGGTAGAATTACATCCCTGTCCCGTGAATCCATGGCTCTCTTAATGCATGCCAATATCCTGCTGGTCTTAGAGGCTGCTGATTGACATTGCATGCTGTTCTGTAGTCTGTGATCTACAAGTACTCCCAGGTCCTTCTCAACAAGAGATTCTTCCAGTTTTTTACCCACCAGGACATATGGTGCATGAAGATTATTAGTACCCAGTTATTATCCACATTGAACCGCATTTGCCAAGTGGATGCCCAAACAATCAGTGTGTCCAGGTCTGCTTTCAACTTACGAACATCTTCCATAGATTGCACTACACTACATAACTTGGTATCATCTGCAAAAATAGAAACAGTGCTATACCCTCCCTTTATATCATTAATAAATTAATTGAATAAAAAAGGACCTAGTACTGAACCTTGCGGCACACCATTTTTAACCAGGGACCATTCAGAGTAGACATTTACCACTACTCTGGGACTACGATCTGATATCCATTTTTTAACCCAATTACACACTATTATTTCTAACCCGATATACTTTACCTAAAAGTCACTTATGAGGGACAATATCAAACACATTTGCAAACTCTAAAAACATTATATTAACAGCCGCCCCACTATCAAGACTTCTATTCACCTCTTCATAAAAACAGATCATGCTGGTCTGACAACCTCTGTCCTTAGTAAAACATGCTTACAATCACTTATTATATTATATTCAGCTACATATTCCTATATATAGTCCCTTATGAGCCCCTCAAACAGTTTTACCACAATAGATGTTAAACTTGCTGGTCTAAAATTACCTGGGTAAGACTTGGAACCCATTTTGAAAATGGGAATCACATTTGACTTGTGTCAACTCTCCTGGCACTAAACTAGGCACTAGAGAAGCTCTAAATATCATGTACAGGGGCACAGAAATAACTGAGCTGAGCTCTTTAAGAACTCTTGGGTGTAAGCCGTCCGGGCCTGGAGTCTTGTTCACATTCAGTTTATTTAGCTTGACTTGGACAATTTCCACACTCAGCCAATTTATTATATCATTTGACCCCGCCCCAATCAGTACTGGCACCGTCTACATCCACTCTGGACTTGCCCACATCAGCACTGACCCCGCCACCATCAGCTACTTTTTCCTCTTTTGTATATATAGACCTGAAGAACCTATTTAGTAGCGCTACCTTCTCGTGATCCCCACTGACCAGCTCCCCATTACTAGTATTTAAGAGTCCTACATGCTCTGACTTTGGGTTTTTTGCATTTTAAAGAATTTCTTGGGGTTTGTTTTGCTGTCCTTGGCCACCTGCCTTTCATTTTGTATTTTAGCCGATTTTATCACCTTTATACAGATTTTATTGAGCTCTTTGTAATTTTCGACGGCAAATGCTAACCCCTCTGACTTATATTTTCTAAATGCCCTGCTTAATTGTTTATTGCCCTTTTAACAGAAGGTAGAAGCCATGTTGGATTTAATTTTAATCGCCTATACTTGTTTCCTAAAGGAATAGATTTCTATATATATTAACCCAAAGTATATTTAAAGCCCTCCCATTTGGCTTCTACATCATTATTTGATAATAGCTACTCCCAGTCTATGTCCTTTAGTGCAGCCCGTAATAAGAGGAAATTGGCATTTTTAAAATGAAATTCTTTTGCCCTCCCAGTCTGTGGCACAAAAGCTTTTCACATATTTTATTGATTCAAACTGTGTATAGTATAAACTTTTAAAACACTTCAAGCATTTTTTGCAAAGCACTGACAACAAATCATAGAAAAAGTGGTATATTTATTTGTCATTGGCTGATCCTTCACAATCGAGTTCCTAATGTGGTAGCAAGGAGAAGCATGGACAACCGGCCGTGCTGCAAACCCCTACTACGTTTTGGAAGAAAGACACGCCCTCTTCTTCAAACTTGTCAGTGCTTTGCAAAAAATGCATGAAGTGTTTTAAAAGTATATACTATATACAGTTTGCATCAATAAAATGTGTGAAAAGGGACTGTGCTGGGATTTATCTATATGAACAAATGAACATAGTATTGTGAGGGAGCGATTAGGAGGTTCTGATTTATAGACCATTGGTGATATTACTATTAGAAAAAGAGCAGAATAAAATATAAAGAACTTTCTGCCCTTTGCAGTTGATGCAGAAACATGACAGCAGTCAATACCTGGGTAATTAAAGTTGCCCTTTATCACTACTGTACTCACCTGTGCTGCCCACTCCATTTGTTTATACAGCTGACCCTCTATCTCCTCAGTGATATTGAGGGGTCTATAGATTAGACCAAAATTATTTTTAACCCCACCTTGTATTTTCACCCACAAGGTTTCCACATCTTCACACAATATTGCTTCTTTCACACTTGCTTTCATATCACGAGTCTAGCCAGTTCTCAGCAACACCAACCACATCAAATCTATTCCTCTAGAACTAACCCCTCAAGCTCCCCCACTTTACTTGCTAGACTTCTGGCATTTGTGAACAGACATTTTAAATTTCCTTCCAGTTTTACACATTCAGTAGATGGCATGGGATTACATGTAATATTGTGGATACCTAAAGTATACCCTTAATACAAGTTTGTAACACAAGGATCTCCTTGTCCACTGGCCTAGTCCACCTCCCACCGTCCCATAGTCTGTCTCTTCTCTATCCGATCTACCCCTAGTTATAGCAGGTTTATCCCTTAAATGTTAAAATGACCAAACATAAGTACTCAAAAGTTAGTGTGATAACCTATCTACCCCAAGTTATAGCAGGTTTCTCCCTAAAATGTTAAAATGACCAAACATAAGTACTCAAAAGTTAGTGTGATAACCTATCTACTCCTAGTTATAGCAGGTTTATCCCTAAAATGTTAAAGTGACCAAACAAAAGTACTCAAAAGTTAGTGTGATAACTAAAATTTAATAATCAGGGTAAGCACTAGAAAAACTTTGGCCACCTTGGCACTGGCTTCTTGTGTACCTCACCCTTGGTTAGACAAGTGCATAGCATATTTATCCAGATTTTCAGATACCGGGCAACTCAAGTCCAGTGGGCTCTAATATCTTTCAAGGTTTGCCTGGTGATGACAATGGCTGGGTTTCCGTTATTTGCAGAGGACCCGTGACATCTCCTGCCATGGCCTTTTAAGTAAATACTAGTATTTCCCATGAAAGGTCGATTCTAGAGCATCTTGCCTTTATATTTATTTATTGTGTTTTTATTTTATTTCTCCTAGAAATTCATTATCAATTTGTCAGATGAGGGTTACCAGTTGGGGTGGGCCTCTGCACTGTCTGACATTGTCCAATCAGTGCTGATAGAGTCATTGTGTGCAGGGACATTAAAATCTGAAATGATATCTATCTGACTGATTCCGTAATACATTTGTAGCAGTAATATGAAAGGAAGAGCACAAGACGTCGAAAAAAGTGTCCTAACATTCAATGAGGATACATCAAATCACATTATCTTCAGATCACAAAATTTATGAGGGGAAAAACCCCTCTCCCTCACCTCAGATCCAGATTTCTGCCATCCTTACTCTCTGATGGCAGCGCTGGACCCAAGTTGCAGGGAGAGTTGAGTATAATTTTTTTCTTATTTTAAAAGGGCACAAATAGCATAAAAAATGTTATAAAAAAGTAACGAACAACCCCTTTCAGCTGTTTTCCTTAAATAAGGGCAGGTAAGCTTAATGACCCCAAATATTTCTTGTTGCTTTTTTTTTTCTTGGAATATTCTTAACTTTACTGAGAATTTATTAAAAATCTCAGAAAAGACAAGTATCAAAGAAAAAAGAGAAATCCCTGGCATCATTGTTTGGCTTACATCGTCTGAACACTTCTTCTGGGACAAGAATTGCCTTTTGTAGTTGAGCAGGCAGCATGCATAATACAACTCATTAACGACATGCAAAATAAAAACGATCAAGTGTTTTTTTTTTATTTGCTTTAAATTCCATATGATCTAAATGTCAATGTGACAGAACATTCCAGAAAACAGAAAGCAATTTGTTGTAAGCTGTTTACTCAAGTAACTGTGTGTTTTTCATCCCTTTGATGATATACCCAATTAAATATGAGGCAAAAAAAAAAAAAAAAACAAGTCCTTTTAAATAAGCGAGATTTTTGAAGCCAAAACCCTTTCTAGCCAAAATAATAAATTTGAAAATCCTTATACAACAAGAGCTTAATGTTGACATTTAACTGTAGTTTGAAGGTTTATGAGGGATGGAGGGACACAGCTATGTGTTCTTGATTAATGTACAAAGTGGACCCTGTTATAAACAACACAGATATGCTGAACAAAACTCACAGATAGCGCTTCGAAATGTTGCAAGTAAACTGCTGTTTTGCCAAGCTTTTGCTATCTCATATTTCAAGGCAAAATGTTAAGAAGCAGATACACAAACATCCAGAGAAGATAATATATTTGTGTATCAAAGGGAAACGTGCAGCTGTTATTTATAATCCATTCTTTGTATAGTTCCACTATATATTGCAATGCTGTACAGAGAATGCACTATAACTAGAGATGGGCGAATTTCTCAAAAATTCGATTTGCCGAGTTTTCAGAATTATCCGACAAAATTTGTTTCGACCCGAATTTATTTGCTGTGAACTGCGTTAAAAACAGCTATTTCCAGGCTACAGAGAGCCTGTAGGGTGTTGTAGAACGTTGTGCCACGCTCAAATACTGTATGCATAGGGTGCATGGCTTGGTCTTCACACAATGCTGTGTTTTAGTATGACATTCACATGACAGCTGCCGCTCTTAGAATCGCTTCACTCTAAAATTCCCTGGGCACTTCAGGGGGCAAAACTGACCAAAAAACTGAAGCGGGAATGCAGCCTGACAAAGTCATGTCAGCACCAGCTGTAAAGAAACGAGCTGAGGGCTAAGATACTACAATAGCGTCAAAGAACACAATAGTAGGTTCCTGGAGCCGGCACAGTTCGCAGCACAGTAAGGGGATGTCACAGCAGGGGTCACTCCACGAGGCCAGAGCTTTACACTGTCAGCAGATGCTTCCACAGAATATGAAAGAACCTGTTCTGTTAAACGCTGATACATGTAGAGGCCCCCCCCGAATGAGTGGAGAGGGTGTCGGCAGTAATTTTGCGTTGACGTCACTGATCATGTTGCCCTTCTTTTCTTCCGTCAGTGTCCGCTTTCAATCGGTCAACAATCCATCAGTATTGCCAAAAACAAACAGGAGTTGATCTAAAACAAAGATGACCAGTAAATGGGATATTTGCATGTCTTCTGTGTTCTGTATCCACTCCTGCTTTTGACTAGACAATCCTGATCCTTCTCATTCCTTCTGACAGGTGAAAAGAAGGGGAAAACCAAACATAGTGGCAACATCATAGAATGGTGGAGGGTGTAAACAGCATTAGGAAACAACAGCGTGTACCAGTGAGACAGAGGTCAATTGGCAGCAGCATGAGTAGGCCACAGAGTGGCACAATCACAGAGTGTGGAGGTGACAGCAGCATCAGTAGGCCACAGAGTGGCAAATGACAGATTGAGGAGGTGGCAGCAGCATCAGTAGGCCACAGAGTGGCACAATGACAGAGTGTGGAGGTGGCAACAACATGAGTAGACCACAGATTGGCACAAAGACAGAGTGTGGAGGTGGCAATTACACGAGTAGACCCTAGATTGGCACAATGACAAAAGGTGGAGGTGACGGCAGCAACAGCAGCAGTATGAGGTCATAGAGTGGCACAATGACAAATTCTGGAGGGGGCAGCAACATCAGGAGCCCACAGATTGGCACAATAACACAGTGTGGAGGTGACGGCAGCAGAATCAGCAGCATGAGGTCCGAGAGTGGCACAACGTCAGAGTGTGGAGGTGGCAGCAGCAGCAGCAGCAGCATGAGGTCAGAGAGTGGCACAATGACAGAGTGTAGAGGCAGGTGGCAATACCAGTCCCTGGTAAAGATGGTGGTAGGCAACTGGAGCAACTGGCAGCAGATGTGTGGCATCAGGCGGGTGGCAGCAATAGTGGCTGAGGCAGGTAGTTAGAATCCAGACTCATTTTTCAAAGTTTTGGGGAGGCGTCATGGCTGATCTAATTCGATGCATAAGGCATTGGTGTGTGGAAATCCAGGTCGATCCACGCCTGATTCATTTTAAAAAAGGTCAGTCACTCCTCATTTCGGGTGGACAAGCGGGTTTTCCTTGGGATAACGATGGCCCCTGCTGCACTGAACACCCGCTCTGATGCCACACTACTGGCCGGGCAGGACAGCTTCTCCACTGCAAACTCGGCAAGTTGCGGCCACACATCCAGTTTGGCTGCCCAGTAGTTCAGCGGTTCTTCTAACTGTGGTGGCAGAGTGCTGTCTAAGTAGGCCACCACCTGCTGGTTTAGGGTCTGCTCCAGGTCCTGCTGCTGCTGAGTACTCTCTTCACTAGGTGGGTGAAGGAAGCTGCTCATCAACGACTCCAGACTTAGGCTGCTGCTGATGGAGCTGCTACTGCTTCTACTCCCTCACCTCCCCATAGCAGGCAGTGGTACGTGAGCAATGAGGAACCTCCCGGTCAGACCTGACAGAGGATGAGCGATGGCACACACAGGCAGTGGCCAACTGACTACACAGGATTTCTCTATAGTACGCCAATTTCTCCTCTTTCTCTGCAGCTGGGAAAAAAGGCTCCCATTTTGGACCGGTAGTGAGGATCCAATAGGGTGGAGAGCCAGAAGTCATCCCTCTGCTGGATGCTGACTATTCGGCTGTCACTAGCCAGGCAAATCAGCATGCTGCGGGCCATCTGCGCAAGTGACTCTGAGGGACTCCCTGCCTCCATCTCCACTGTATACTGCCACGGTGCTTCTGGGTCATCTGCCTCGTCTTCCTCATCTCCCTCTACCTCCTCCAGATGCTCCTGCTCCTCCTCTCCTGTCACCTGAGTAGAAAAAACACTAATTTCACCAGGCACTGCTTGTGCTCCAATGTCCTCCTCGTCCTCCAGTTCAGCCCCCACCGGATTTATGTGGCCATGAGATGTAGTCGCCACGTCTCTAGTCCCCTGTCCAGACAGATTTTGCAGCCTCTGTTCCAGGACATGAAGCAGTGGAATGACGTTATTCATCCCGTAGTCATGGCGACTGACAAATAACGTGACCACCTCAAAGGGCCTGAGCAAAGGGCAGGTGTCACGCATGAGCTGCCACAGGCTGACATCAAAGTTACACAGGGGAGTACTCCTGTCCGCTTGGATCATTAAAAAATCGTTAACGGCCTTTCTCTGTTCATACAGTCGGTCTAAAATGTGGAGGCTGGAATTCCAACGGGTGGAAACATCGCATATTAGCGTGTGTTGGGGGAGGCCGATCTGCTGCTGCAGCTCGAGGAGGGTGTGCTTGGCTTTGTAGGAATGGATAAAGTGCAGTTTCCACAATTTTAGAATGTCTTGAAGAATGGGTGGTAGACTTAAGGGACGTTTTGACATCCAGATTGAAGACGTGCGCCATGCATGGACCATCACTCCTCGGTGCAGCGCGGACACCATGTTCCTCCCTTTGTCTGTCACCATGGTTCCTATTTGCAGTTGGTGTGGAGAAATCCAGTTATCGATTTCATGTTGCATGACGCGGAGCAGTTCCTCCCCTGTGCCCTGCACATGTGGTATGATGGAGCTGCACTTAGACTTGTGGAGGCTGAGGTGGTGGTGGAGGAGGAGGCGGACATTGGCGCAGGAGCAGCAGTTTGACAACGTGGAGGAGAAAGTGGCGTCTCCTGTCCAAGTTGTTGGTGTGGCTGGGCAGGAAGCACATTCACCCAGTGGGCCATAAAAGACATGTATTGTCTCTGACCGTAGTTACAGCTCCACATGTCCACGCTGCCATGCACCTTGGAAGAAACCGATAGGCTCAAGGACTGGCCTACCTTCTGTTCTAATTTATTTGTGAAGGGCTGGTACTGCCTTTTTGGAAAAAAAATTACGGCTTGGGACTCTTCACCTAAGCCGTTAGTTCTCTGAACGGTGCAGAGTCCACGACTTGGAAAGGGAGGGACTGCAGGACCAACAACTTGGACAGGAGCACGGTCAGCTTCTGCACCTTACGATGGTTGGACGCATACTGCTGTCTCTTGGCAATGGCCTCGTTGAACGACTGCTGGCGCCATGAGTGGCGAGGAGCAGGAGCATCTGGTCTGGGAGATGATGGCAAAGACAAACAGCTCCCTTCGGCAGAGGTGGTGGAGCCTTGACTGGCTGCAATGGCATGCGTGCCACTGGGCACTGCTGCTGCTGTTGCTGCGGCGGCAGGATGGACCACCACATCTGAGACACGTTTCTCCCAGGCCACTGGATGGTGACGCTGCATGTGTTGACGCAGGGCCGTGGTGCCAACATTAGCTCCCTGGCCATGCTTCACTTTCTGCCCACAGATTCTACATATACCCATATTCGGCTCCTCCGGGGTATTAGCAAAAATCTGCCACACCGCCGAGTAGGTGATTTTACCGCCAACGCTCCGCACTGAGTGACTACTACCGCCGCTGCCTCGGTGAGCCCCTGTGCCGCTACTTTCTTGGACCTGCAAAGAGGGTCATCTACCCCGTGGCCGTTTGGCTCCGGACCTCGCATTGCTGCTACCCTGCTGACTCCCGGCCACACTACTGACTTGCTGGCTGCACCGCTGCCTAACGTGCAAGCTGACACCCTCGTCTCCTGACGATGATGATGAAGCCCTTGCTTCACCCGGCTCCCAAGTGCGATCGGCTACATCATCATCGATTAGTGTTTGATCATCACTGCTGTCCTCCTCAACGGTCTTGGTATGCAGTGGCTGACCCCTCACAACATGACCTCCCATGACACTCACTCTCCACATCAATACTTTGCCGCATACTGCAAGAAGCAGGGGATGTCTGCCCCACCTCTTCGCTGCCAAGTAGCTGCTGACTCTCCTTAAATTGTTTGTCCTCGCTGTATAGTGGCGCTGAGCCAAGACCACATAGTATTTCTCTGGCTGAGGGAACCGAATGGGACAGAGGCAGGTTGAGGACCGCTGAGCTGTTTCCGGACCATGCCAACTTAGGGTTGTGTCTGACGAACCCACTGACTCTTGGCTGGGGTAGTCAGATGTCATCTGGGATGAAGTTGATGACCTAGTCAACCAATCAAGAACCCTTGGGTTGGTGGTCAACACACGGCCACTAGATGACACTGGCAGTTCTGGCCTCACCGGGTCACCCCTGCTGCGACATCCCCTTACTGTGCTCCGACCTGTGCCTGCTCCAGGAATGTTTGTGCAACTGCCACTTGCATGTGAAGAGCCTGCCACCTCTCTGTCTGACATACTGTTTGATCAAAAATTTACAGACTCTGTTTAATGAAGATATCTGTATATGATAAATACACACCCTGTACTTGACTCCAAATGAACCCACTAACAGGCTTGAGTAACCCTTGGATATGAAATGCGCTCCAGAAATGACCAGAAAAAATTTAGTCGTATATGGGGGTGAAAAACACGCTGTATTTTACTACAAATACACCCACTAACAACAGGCTTAATTAACCCTTGGATATTAAATGTGCTCCAGAAATGGACAGATGAAATTTAGTCGTATATGGGGGTGAAAAACACGCTGTATTTTACTCCATATAAAACCACTAACAACAGGCTTAATTAACCCTTGGATATGAAATGCGCTCCAGAAATGACCAGAAGAAATTTAGTCATATAATGGGGGTGAAAAACACGCTGTATTTTACTACAAATACACCCACTAACAACAGGCTTAATTAACCCTTGGATATTAAATGCGCTCCAGAAATGACCAGATAAAATTTAGATGTATATATGGGGGTAAAAAAAAAACACACTGTATTTGACTCCAAATGGACCAGTAACAGGCTTGAGAAATCCTTGGATATGAAATTCCCTACTGAAATGAACAGGTGAAATTTAAATGTATATGGGGCAGAATTCGACCCACCCTGGACTTTAATGAGAATACCCCACAAACTAAAACAAAATGATAACGGAAGAGGAGCAGTCTCTGATAAAAGCAGTTTCTTTCAGAATGGATCAGCAGATACAGAACGCTGGTGAGCAACTGACAGACTTCTGGTGGTCTTCTGCCCCCCTCTCCCCCATTCGCTGATAAAAGCAATTTGCTTTGAGTGAGAGCTATGCAGCAGCAGCAGACGGATGCTTGTGTCAGGACACAACGAGAGAACTGTGAGGAGAGAGCGTGCCGTCCTTATTTATAGTGCTGTGACGTCACAGAAGCCCGCCGGTCACTGATTGGCTTCATGTCTGCACATGTCATTGAGGGGGTTTCTTTCTTCCTCCCAGAGTTCTCTGCCATTCATGTAACCCTTCATGTAACGCCATGTGCTTGCGTCCATTTTAGCAATAAAAAGCACGCTTCGTTCCCGCGAATCACCCCAAACTTCGACTTCGTACAGAACCGAAGTTTTTTCTGAAATTCTAAACGAATTCGACTTCATTAGAATCGATTCGCCTATCTCTAACTATAACCAATAAGTCCTTGCACACATGCATGTACGTATCATGACTTAGTGCTTGCACACAGTTGTAATATGCACCAACAGAGGTCTATAGAATCTAACTGTATGTTAATATGCTGCCATATTTTTTTAACATAAGCATAAGGGATTTTTTACTCTTGGAGTTGGGACATGTTCCATTGGATGCTGCTTTATAGAGGTACTCACCTCTACCATCATTGCTTTTAGTTGAGAATATCTCAATAGTATGGCCTATATACAATTAGAATACCATACCTCCCAACTTTTAGAGATTGCAAAGAGGGGCACATTAGGCCACACCTTCAAGCACATGGCATCACACCAGGACATGCCTCTAACCAGGCCTAAACATATGACATCACACCAGGACATGCCTCAAACCACGCCCCACCTAACAAAACCATGCCCAGCTTCCTCCACCAGACAAGAGACAACACAATAGTGGTATTTTCCACTCTTTGTTTCATTGCAGCCATTTGGTAAGATCAAAAAAGTTCATTTTTTTTGCTCATTAATGTACACTCTGCACCCTATCTTGAAAGAAAAAAAAAAGAAATGTAGATATTTTTTCAAATGTATTAAACAAAAAAAACTGAAATATCAAATGGTCATAAGTATTCAGACCCTTTGCTATGACACTTACATGCTGTCCATTTCCTTCTGATCATCCTTGAGATGGTTCTTCTACTTCATTGGAGTCCAGCTGTGTTTAATAAAACTGATTGGACTTGATTAGGACAGGCACACACCTGTCTATATAAGACCTCACAGCTCACAGTGCATGTCAGATCACATGAGAATCATAAGGTCTAAGGAACTGCCCAAGGAGCTCAGAGACAGAATTGTGGCAAGGCACGGATCTGGCCAAGGTTACAAAAGTATTTCTGCAGTACTCAAGGCTTCTAAGAGCGCAGTGGCCTCCATAATCCTTACATGGAAGACGTTTGGGAAGACCACAACTGTTCCTCGACCTGGCTGTCCAGTCAAACTAAGCAATCGTGGGAGAAGAGCCTTGGTGAGAAAGGTAAAGAAGAACCCCAAGATCACTGTGGCTGAGCTCCAGAGGTGCAGTAGGGAGATGGAAGAAAGTTCCACAAAATGAACTATCACTGCAGCCCTCCACCAGTCAGGGCTTTATGGCCTAGTGTGACGACGGAAGCCTCTACTCAGTGCAAAACATATGAAAGCCCGCATACAATTTGCAAAAAAACACATGAAGGACTCTCAGACTATGAGAAATAAGATTCTCTGGTCTGATGAAATGAACTTTTTGGTGATAATTGTATGCGGTATGTGTGAAGAAAACCAGGCACTGCTCATCACCTGCCCAATACAATCCCAACAGTGAAACATGGTGGTAGCAGCATCATGCTATGGGGGTGTTTTTCAGCTGCAGGGACAGGATGACTGGTTGCAATTGAAGGAAAGATGAATGCGGCCAAGTACAGAGATATCCTGAATGAAAACCTCTTCCAGAGTGCTCTGGACCTCAGACTGGGCCGAAGGTTCATCCTCCAACAAGACAATGACCCTAAGCACACAGCTAAAACAACAAAGCAGTGGCTTCAGAACAACTCTGTGACCATTCTTGATTGGCTTAGCCAGAGCCCTGACCTAAACCCAATTGAGCATCTCTGGAGAGACTTGAATATGGCTGTTCACCAACATTCACCATACAACCTGAGGGAACCGGAGAGGAACTGCAAGGAAAAATGGCAGAGGATCCCCAAATACAGGTGTGAAAAACTTGTTGCATCATTCCCAAGAAGAGTCAGGCTGTACTAGCTCAAACGGGTGCTTCTACTCAATACTAAGCAAAGGGTCTGAATACTTAAGACCATGTGATATTTCAGTTTTTCTTGTTTAATACATTTGCAAAAATATCTACATTTCTGTTTTTTTCTTTCAAGATGGGGTGCAGAGTGTACATTAATGAGCAAAAAAAATGAACTTTTTTGATCTTACCAAATGGCTGCAATGAAACAAAGAGTGAAAAATTTAAAGGGGTCTGAATACTTTTCGTACCCACTGTATTTATATGAATGTTTTGTAATGTTTTGTATATAGATAAATCCATACACCACCATACTAGGGAAGTGCTGGAAAAGTGAGAATTCTCCAATGTTTGTGTGGTAAATTTGAGTCAGAGTCTGAATCAGATAGAGAAGATAGGGAAAAGGAATGACTCATCAGAGAAGATGTCTCCTGTGAGTCTCTGGATGTCATGTTTTTTTTTTGTTTCTATGTTGGATCAGTGCTGTATTCACAAGCTGGGGTCTTATCACTCTCTGGTCTCAATATAGTGGTGTTGTAGGTTATATCAGCGCTTGTATAATGGCAGCATAGACTTGTCCCAGATTGCAAAAATGAGTGCACACCTGACCCTGTGATTAGGGGGGTTTCACTTTTACTTTCTTGATTGTGCTTACAGTGTTGTTTATTTCAGAAAGTGGAGAGGTGCATGACCAAGGAAAACTTGGAGGCGGATATTGTATGCGGGCTAGTGGGGGTCTGTGCCAAGACTTATCCTGCAAATATAAAACCCTCCCACAGCTCCATGGATTGAAAAGTAAAATAGTTTTGACTCTTAGAATAAAGGGGACCAGAGCAGCAGTTTATATGTGACATGGGACACATATTGTTTAGGCACTATACATGGGGCACTTTTATTGTATAGGCACTATCGGAGAAATTGTTTTGATTTATTTTAAAGTATGGAGAACACTATCCAGCACTATTTTTTTTTAAAGGGAACCTGTCACATTAAATTATGCCCCCCTTGCTGAGGACAGCACAGGCTAGTGACAGACATTCTGCTTCCAGTGCTGTGTCCCTTATTCTGTAAGGTGCTATAATTTTAGAGCATTTAATGCTCAAATCTTATTCATGAGCAGGTGTTAGCCCCGCCCACCAAAGGCTAGCCTCGCCCACCGACAGTTATTAACATGTTTCTACCTATTCAAAGTAATAGGTTTATCAGTTGAGGTGGGTGGAGCTAGCATCAGATGGACGGGGTACGAAAAAAACTGATTCTTTGAATGACTCTTTTCTGGCTGCAAACAGCAGATTTGAGCACTAAATGTCTGTCACTAGCTTGTGCTGTCTTCAGCAAGGGTGGCATAAACTATATGACAGGTTCTCTATAAGTTCTGCGGACATAGGTATGCTGCAGCAGCAGGAACAGCACTGAAGGGAGTAGTAGGATGGCAAATTTTTTAGGGTAGGATCACACGGCTTCTTGCAGGCCTATAGCAGCACGTAGCGGCCATTTTGAAGTTAGCCATTTTAGATCCAACTTTATTTTTTCCAATGGGAAGTAACACATCAAACTTATTGAGAATTTCACAAGAAAAACCATGATGTGCTTGGTTTTATTGGTTATTCTTTCATGAGTTATTTACAGGTTTATGACCACTTATAAAATCTGTTCAAAGTGCTGGCCATTGTGTTGGATTGTCAATGTAACCCTCTTCTCCCACTCTTGACAATCTGGTAGCAACACCGCAGAAGAAATGCTAGCACAGGCTTCTTGTGACCATTGTTTCAGATGCTGCACATCTTGTATCTTTACAGCAAAGACAATTGCCTTCAGATGACCCCAAAAGATAAAAGTCTAAGGGGGTTAGAATAAGAGACCTTGGTGGCTATTGAACTGGCCCAAGACGAACAATCCACATCCAGGAAACTATTCATGTAGGAATGCTCGGACCTTACACCCATAATGTGGTATTGCACCATCTTTCTGGAAAAACTCAGGGAACATGCTATCTTCAGTGTATAAAGAGGGCAACACATCATCATGTAGCAATTTCAGATATCGAGTGGCATTGAGGTTTCCATTGATGAAGAATGGACCCACTATTTTTGGACCCCATATACCACACCATACCATCAATTTTTGTGTACCAACAATCTTGGAGGGAACTATCCACTGTGGGTTAGTATCAGACCAATAGTGGTGGTTTTGTTTGTTAACTTCACCATTCACAAAAAAGTTTGCCTCATCACTGAACATAATGTTCTGTGTAAACTGAGGGTCCTGTTCAAATTTTTGCTTTGCCCATTCTGCAAATTCAGTGCGCCGATCTGGGTTATCCTCGTTGAGATGCTGCAGCAGCTGGATTTTGTAAGGGTGCTAATATCCACCAAAGGGATGTTCGACTGATGCCACTCTCCAGTGACATGTGGCGAGTGTTACGCTGTGGGCTCTTGCTGAATAAAGCAAGGACAGCCACTGATGTTTCTTAATTTGTGACAGTTTTCTTGCGTCCTATTTTGGCAAATCCAACACTGAACCTGTTTCACGAAATTTGGCAAGCAGTTTGCTAACTGTAGCATGGGAGATGGGTGGTGTCCCAGGTACTACGTTCACCAGACAGCAACACAATTTCTATCCACTCCTCATGTGTTAACCTCAGCAACATGTCAATGGCTGTAAAAAAAGACAAACTTGTGAATAACTCATGAAAGAATAAAGTTACGTTAAAGCACACCACTGTTTTTCTTGTGAAATTCTCAATAAGTTTGATGTGTTACATGACCCTCTTCCCATTGAAAAAAATAAAGTTGGATCCAAAATGGCTGACTTCAAAATGGCCGCCATGGTCAACACCCATCTTGAAAAGTTTTCCCCCTCCCATATACTAATGTGCCACAAACAGGAAGTTGATATCACCAACCATTCCCATTTTATTTAGGTGTATCCATATAAATGGCCCACCATGTAATTGGCCTATCTTTATCTATACTTATTTTTTTAGAAACTGGGACACGGGTGGGTGAGTCTATAAAGAGGGTAAATCCAGGGAGTTATGAGAACTTAGAAAGAATGCCCCGCAAATTTTTTATGTGGTGAACAGAAAAAAAATGCAATTGCCATTTTTGGGAGGTTTAGTTTTTTTTTGAGTTTACACCATACAGTTTAATTGACATGTCTTTATTTGGTGGGTCAAAAAAGGGTAAAAAATACAGCCACAAATCATTACCATATATTGACTGACTAATACTTATTGACTTAATCAGTATTTCAAGACCAATATTACTGATAACAACAGTATACAAGGACCAAATAATATTGCCACATCATGACCACATATCACCACCATAAAGTGACTATACTTAAACTAAAACCATGTTGCTGAATATAAAACATTACACCAAGACCATTATTACCGTTACCATACAGTGATGGAAAGCAGTGTACACACATGCTCTACGAACATACAACACTACAGTACAGTCACATCCAGTGACTCCAAGTGCTATTTTCGTTGATGAGTTGCTCTTATTTTTCTTCTTCATCTGGTCCAGACTTCCATAATATCTTCTCCTGGTCATGAATTGACCCTGTAGATTTTACCAGAAAAGCTCTAGATCAGAAATAGTTTAGTTTATACCATTTTATTCACTTATCTTGTGCAAACATTTAGCCATTTGTAATAGAAATATGGTATACTCAAGTATTCGTTGCGGCTCAGCCTAGCCATTCAATGTTTAGTCCATAGCTGCTCCCATATCAGGGTAGTCAGGAGATGCCAGAAACTGGGCAGAACAGAACGCACACCAAGCATGTAGATTTTACTACACAAACATTTTAGACTTCTCACTTTTCCTGCACCTCATTATCTATTCCCTATGTCTATATAAACTCTCCATCCATATTTCCCAAATGGCAATAATGGCCCCCTTGGTGCACTACAAAGTAACAGTACTCCAAAACAGTAAAATTGCCTCTAGACGGTTATAGGGTCCTATTTTTTCCCACCAGTGGGTAAGTAAGTAGACGCCCAATATAATAGATAGGTACACACCCCATATAGTTGATAGCTCTTTAAAATTAGGTAGGCAGATAGGTAGATTCTCCTTTAAGGTAGGTTAGATCCTTCAAATTAGTTAGGCAGACTCTTCTTATTAAGTAGATAAAACTCTTATTAGCTGGATAGGTATGTAAGCCCTCATTACGTATGTAAGCCCCCATTATGAAGTTGAGCCCCCTTTAAATAAATAGGTAGGCACCCCATCAGGTAAATATGTCCAACATTAAATAGATAGTCCCCCCCATTAGGTAAATAAGTAAGGACCCATTATGTAGTCTGGCTCCTTATAAGGTTCCCCCCATTAAACAAGAAGTTTGATAGGCCCACCCTTAGCTAGGCAGGTAGGGGCCCATGTAGTGTGGCTCTTTGTAGTTAAGTGGGTGGGGCTCATGGTAGTTAGGTAGGTAGCTCTCCTGGTACTCAAGTAGGTAGGGCCCCTGAAAGTTAAGTAGAGTTCTTGGTAGTTAGGTAAGGAGAGTTCCTGGTAGATAGTTAGGTAGAGCTCCTGGTAATTAGACAGAAAGGGATTCTGATAGGTGCCCCTGGTAGTTAAGTGGGTAGTGCTCCTGCTAATTACATAGCGCTTCTGATAGGTAATTAGGGCCCCTGATAGGTAGGTAGGGTCCTTGGTAGCTAGTTGGTAGTGTGTCCTGGTAATTAGGTAGAGCCCCTGATAGTAAGGGATGCTGATAGTTTGGTAGATGAGACTTCTGGTAGTTAGGTAGGTAGGGCCTCCAGTAGTTACATAGGTAGGACCCCTGGTAGATAGGTAAGGCCCCCATAGTTAGGCAGGTAAGGAACTCATGGTTAGGTAAACAAATCTCCCATGGATATTTTAGGTAGGACCACAATGGTTTGCTAGCTAGAGACCCCATAGTTAGGTACTGTAGGTAAAACTCCCTAGGTGTTGGATTGTCAGATAGGGCCCCATTAGTTGCATATATACTGTGTGCTGCAGAATTATTCATACCCCTTAAACTATTCCTCATTTTTAAACGTTATAGCCACAAACTCAAATGTATTTTATTGTTATTTTATGTGATAGAGCAGCACAAAGTAGCAAGTATTTGTGAGGGGTTAAGAAAATTATACATGCTTTTTCAAATGTTTGCAAATTAAAGAATTGAGAAGTTCAGCATGCATATGTATTCAGCCCTCCTAAAGGTGTAGGACCACCTTTAGCTGCAAATAGGGATGAGCGATTATAATCGACAAAGTTGAAATCGGCACGGTTTTTAGGTTGATCGGAAATTTCCGATCACGCGATAGTTTAGGTGAGAATCTGCGCCTAATCTATTCCTATCACGCCTTTTTCGGCGCTTCCTGTCATTTTATCGGCTAGCAAATCAGCTTAGAGCATAGAGCAGGGTGAGCTGGGTGTGTGACGTCATGACTGTGATGTGTATGGTTGTCATTGGCTGGAAATATCACATGACCTCGTTTTGCATAGAACAGCGTTTCCTGTTCAGCATCAGTGTGTCAGTGTCTCTCATTAGAGCAGGACGTGTGCTAGACCTCTCCTCAATACAGCTCAGCTCAGAGACACAGTTCTCTTTATTCACAGACAACTAGGCTTTTAGCTGTGAACATTAGAATATAGGTAGATTAGAGAATTTCAGCTCCTAGTTAGTTAGGCTGAGACTTTTTAAAGAAGAATCTAGCGCTGTACAGCCACGGGGGGTGGGGGGGAGGGGGTGGCGGCCGTACACAGACAGACAGGCAGGCAGGCTTTTGAGAGGCGAGTGTATATTGTGCAGCCCAGACTCTGCTTTGAACCTGCATTGAAATGGCTTCTTTTTTTTTTTACCAGTTTTTGGCCAGCACACCTCGCACCTGAGGTGAAATAGTACCTTTTATTTTGTGCAGCCCAGTTTTGTTCAAAGACCCACCTTGTACTTACATTAGGATACAGAAATTTGCTAGTAATTGCAGGTGTATTTCATAGGTGCAAAACCCACCTTTTATTATCCGAACACATCTTAATTAGGTGTTTTTCACTTTGGCGCAGGCCATTTTTGTTCAAAGACCCATCTTGTACTTATATTAGGATACAGAAATTTGCTAGTAATTGCAGGTGTATTTCATAGGTGCAAAACCCTCCTTTTGTTATCCGTAAACATTTTAATTAAGTGTTTTTCACTTTGGCGCAGCCCAGTTTTGTTCAAAGACCCATCTAGTACTTATATTAGGATACAGAAATTTGCTCGTAATTGCAGGTGTATTTCATAGGTGCAAAACCCACCTTTTATTATCCGTATAACATGTAAATAGCTGTATTTCACTTTGGTGCGGCCAAGTTTTGTTCAAAGAGCCACCTTGTACTTAAATTTGGATACAGAAATTTTGTAGTTACTGTTGGTGTATTTCATTGGTGCAAAAACCACCGCTTGTTATCCGTATAACTTTTAAACAGCTGTATTGCACGTGGTGCGGCCCTAGTTTTTTTCAAATAGCCACGTTGTACGACAATTCTGCTAGAAAAATTTTCTAGCAACTTTTCTCGTTTGTCATTGCTGCAAAAAACACAATTTCTCATCCGTGTAACTTCTGAATAGTTTTATTGCGCTCGTTGAATCTCAGTTTGGCGCAGATAGCGCACTTGTATGATAAAATTGGAAAACTGGGCCCCCCTTCCTTTAAACCCCCC
>JAODAL010036964.1:0-41002 GCA_025379985.1 Phyllomedusa bahiana
TTACTCAAACTTTCCGAATTTAAAAGGGGAAAGAAAGGGGAACCCCCTATGTAAACCCGCTTTTTAAATTTGTACACACACACACACCATAAAAATAAATAAATAAAATAAAAAATATAAAGGGTTTTAAAGTCATATATACATAGTGTATGTTGTGTAAAATAAAGCCCCGAAAATACACCAAATTTAAAGGGTTAAATAAAGTACATTTTGAAAAAAAATTTTGTGCTGAAAAATGACTATGTTTTTTTGTTAACCAAAAAAACGTAATGTCCCCAAAAAGACAGAGGGAAGGGGCAAAGAAAATCTATAGAACAGACCCTTTAAAAAAGAGGCATCCAAATTAAAAAGAACCGTAAATAAAAAAAGGACAATTTTTAAATCACTAAAAAAGTAGCCCTGGGAAAAAAAAAAGAATTGGGTTTTTTCTGAACCCAAACCCCCCAAAACCCGGGAAACTTTAAGAACAGGGGAAAAAATACAAAGAAACCCGTTTTCGGAATGGCTTTTAAATGGTTGAAAAACTTGCCCGTGGAAAACCCCGCCCCATAAAAAATTTTTTTAGCTGAAGCCCTGGGGCACTTTATTAACATGTGAAAAAACACAAAACCCAAGGCCATTTAAAAAACCCGAAACAATTTATGGGAAAATTTATTGTTAATGGGGCCCTGCCCGTTTTTGGGGGTGGTGATCTGCCAATCCCTACCCACTTAATTTTTAAAAAAAAAAACTTTGGGGCTGGGGGTCCCCAACGGGTTCCCCCCCCACGTCCCAGTCCATTTGTTACCCCTTTTAGAACCACTCTGGGGTGCACCTACCCCCTGGGAAACCGGTTTTTTCCCGGGCCGGGGTTTTTCAGACCGGGGGGGGTTTGGGGGGTTTTGGGGGCAACCGGTTTTAAAAACTCGGCCGCAAACCCCACACAAAGGGGTTCTATGTAACCTTGGGACAGCCCCACGCCAAAGGGTTTTCCCCCCCCCCGGGGTCCTTTTGGAAAAACAGTTGGGGGCATGTATTTTCTCGCCACGTAAAAGGGGCACGTTTTTTGCCCGGTTTTCCGAAAGAAAATTTCGCCTCAAATATTTTGGGGCCGAGGGCCTCATACCGGGGGTGTAAAGTCCGCCGGCCTCTTTATTTTGGGGAGGGCAGTGCGGGGCTTTGGGGGCAGTGCCCGGGGCTGCCCCCTAAAAATTTCCCCCCCGAGGGGGGTGCGCTCATAAAATGCGGTTAAAAGTTCACCCCCCCGCCTCGCCAGTGGAAAAAGTGAGAAAACATTAAACATTCCCTGCGGAGGGGAGAATGAACCCAAAAAAACGCCTTTTTTAAAGGGGGTAAACCAAATTCTCTGAAGAACCTACTAAAAAAAATACATAAAAAAAACATTTTTTAAAAAAATTCTAGAACAGCGCTACATGGGGAATTTAAAGGATCTTGGAAATTCCCCGGGAAAATACAGAAATTTCAAAACCCTTTTAAACGCTTCTCTTTTGTCGGCAGAAGCCCAATCAAAAGGAGCGACAGGGAAACTTATAACCAAAGGGAAAAAGTTTTGACCCTTCAAAAAAAAAAGCGGGACGGGTTCAAAATACAGTAAAAATGCAAAAAAGCTTTTTTGGTTGAGCTAGGGGGGGGGGCTTGGCAATCCCGGGCCAACCCGAAAAGAACGAAAAGGGACCCATTAAAACCCTAGGAGAATTTGACCAATAAAAATTTAACCCCCCTTACCAACATTTGCCAAACCACCTGGGAAAATTTGGTGGGTGGGGTTTTTTCCCGAAAATTTCCCTTTAAGATAACGTCAACCGGATTTTTGGCCGCTTCAAAAGGGGAGCCCCAAAAACGCGAAAGGGTAACCCGGGGCGCTAAACCCGGGGTTTGCAAAAACCCCGAAAATTCCCCCAGGGGCCGGAGTGAGCCCGGGCCGCGGGGGGAAAAAACCCCCCCCGATGTCCGACATCGGGCCCGCGCCATGGGAAAGCTGCGGGCGGCAGGAGGGGACCCTCCTGGCCCCGCCGACCCCCGGCGCAGTAATGGCGCTGAGCACCGCTACTGATCCCCCTACCAGACACCCCGGGAAGGATGAATTACAGCAACCGGGGTTGCCCTGGTGACGTCACAAGCCCACAAGGGCATTTTTGGGCAGCGTGAAAAGACAGTTGCCTTTGGAACCAGCATACAGCTATAAGCTTTTAAGCAGACTCCTATTGCATGAACGATCGACGATGGGTTCGGGGGAAAAATTCCCCCCTGGGAAAAAGTGTAAAAAAATTTGGGGAAAAAGTAAAAAAAAGGAAAAAAAAGTTAAAAAAAAAAGTGTAAAAAAGTAAAAAAACAAACAAAAAAAAATTAAAATAAAAACACTACAACCCCCTTTTTTTCCCCTTTACAAAAACCCCAAAACCCCCCCAAAAAAAGTTTTCAAAAAAAAATAAAGTCCCCAAAAAAGGAAATCGCCGCTTTCATAGCGAGGGGCCCACCCTATAAAATCTGTCACGTTAATTAACCCTAGGGGGAACGCCGTAAAAAACAAAAACAAAAAACAGTCACAAAATTTGGGCGATTTTTGCCCACCCTTTGCAGCACATAAAATGGAATAAAAAGCAAACAAAAACTAAAAAAAGGGCCAAATTTGTACCAATTAAAACGTCAGTTCATCCGCAAAAAAAAAGTCCAAAACACAGCTCAGTATAGGGAAAAAAAAAAAAATTTCTGGCTTTTAAGAAGATAGCGTTTCATAAAATTTTTTTACCCACAATAAAAACACTTTTTTTTTTAAAAAAAAATTGTGCTTTAAAAAAAAAAATACATAAATTTGGGGAAAATCCCCCGAAATTTCATCCAACCCACAGAAAAAAAACTAACTTGTCACGGAAACTGCGGGGGAAAACGCTTTAAAAAAAAAAACAAAAAACACTGCTAGGATTGCAAAATTTTTCCCTTAAACCCCCCTTTCCCCAAAAAAGGGTTTTAAAAAAAGCGATCAAAAAGCCTTGGGGCCCCTAAAAAAAATTTTCCCAAAAAAAATGCCCAACTCATCCCGAAAAAAAAGGGAAAAAACCCACTCCAAAACCAAAAAAAAAAAAAAATTTATGGCCCAACTGCGGGGGAGGGCAAAAACGTGTTTCCCTTTTTCAAATAAAATTTTTTTTATTGTGTAAAAGCAAAAAAACATTAAAAAAATAAACAAATTGGTTTCGCTTTTTAATCGGTATAAAACCCTTTCAAAGGGGAAAACCCTAGCAGGTCATTATACCGCAAAAGGACCGCGTAAAAAATAAAAAAAAAAAAACACAACCGGGATTGGGTTTAATTTAGTAAAAAAAAGCCCCCAAAAACCCTAAAAAAAATTTGATCAAAGCATCACAATCCCCCCATAATTTTTTTAACCAAAAAAAAACATCAACTCATCTGGGAAAAAAAACCAAGCCCACAAGCACCTTCCAAATCCCAAAAAAATAAAAGTTTAATGGCTGTCAGAATGGGACAACATAAAAACGCAATTTTTTATAAAACCCCCCTTCTATTGGGTAAAAGTAAAAAAACCCAAAAAAACCCAATAAAAAAATTTATAAAAATTGTAATTGAAACCGACCCCCATAGTAAATTTTACCCCGTAAATTTATCCCAAAGGCGAATAATGAAAAAATGAAGCCCAAAAACAATGGCGGAACGGGGCGTTTCCCCCCTCCATTTCCATGGCCCAATGCTAAAAAAAAACTACAACACCTGTTGGCGCCCAAAATGCACAAAACACCCCTTAAAAGAGATCCCTGGGGGTTTGAATCCAAAAAAAGGGAAAACTTCTGGGGGTTACACCTTTTTTATACTTTGGGGCTTTGGGAGATGCGACAAGGCCCCAACCCAAACGGCGCCAAAAGCCAAAAAAGCGCCCCCCCCCTTTTTTGGGAACCCCCCGGCCCTGCCTTCCCAAAAAGCCGGGTTAAAACCCACATTAAAAATAATTTCCGAACTTGGAAGAAATTTTCAAAACACAATATTTTTGGGGGTTTTTTTCCAAAATTTTCCCAAAAAAATTTAAAAATTTACAGGGTAAAAATTTTAGATTATTTGGAAAAAAATATATTTTTTTTATTTTTAAGGGCCCAACGCTAAAAAAAATTGGAAACTCCCCGGGGGTCATATAAATCACTACACCCCTGGAAAATTCCGTAAGGGGTTAGTTCCCAAAATGGGTCTTTTTTGGGGGTATTTATTAAGTTTTGGAACCTTAGGGTGTCCGCAAACCTGGGAAAAGGCCCCTAAAAAAAATTTTAAAGAAAATGAAAGGCCCCCCGAGGGCCATTAAATGCTCCTCCAAATTTTTTGGGGTTGGGAGAGCCAAATAAAGCCCTAGGGCCACATATGGGATACTTGAAAACGGGGGAAAAAATCCTTGGGGAAAACAATATTAAAATTTTTCATTTCCCGATCACCCTTTTCCCAACTTGTCAATAATGCATAAAAAATTAAAAACGCAAAAAAAATAAAATTTTTTAAAAAAAAAAATTTCACTTCCCCCTTTGCTGTAAAATTCCCGTGAAACACCTAATGGGGTTTTAAAAACTTCCTAAATTCGGTTTTTTAATACTTTAAGGGTGTATTTCTTAGATGAGGTCATTTATGGGGGGAACAACCCTTTCCGGTTTAAACAAAAATCACGTTAGAAATGGGCTGGGCCCAAAAAAAAATTTTAAAATTTCAAATTTTCTTTAAAAATTTTTTAAAATTAAAAAACTAAATTTTATAAAACCCCTAAAAGTCGGTAAAAAAAAAAAAAAGACAAATTTAAAAAAATGATGCCCCAAAAAACAGCAGACATTGGTAAGGGGCAAATTATAAACCCCCTTTTTGGTTTAATAACCCATCGTTTTTACATGGGAGACATTTTGAATTTGAAAAAATTTGGGGGAAAAAATTTTACCCCTTTTCACCATAATTGGGTATTTTTTTTTACAAAAAAAAAATAATTTTTTTGGGCCGAAAATTTTTTACAAACTTTTAGCACAATTTCTTAGAAAAAAAATTTTCTGAATCACTTTGGAAAAGTTTAAAAAGTGGGCAAAAAGTTATTTTACATAAAAACCATGACAGATTTCAAAAATAAAGGGGTCTGTTTAAGAGGCCAAAACTGGTCCGGCGGTAAGGGGTTTAAAGGCGGGAAATGTTCCCAAAAAACCGTAAAAAGGCGAAAAGAAACTGATTGGATGAGCTAGTTTTTTGGGGGTTGGCTTCCCCGGCCCCAAACCCGAGTGGGGACCACTTGTCCCCTTGAAGCAATGGAAGATTTGGGGGACTGAAAAACCGGCTTCTCAGCGCCATGAAACAAGGAGTATTAGTAAATAAAATTTTTTTTATTAAGTGTAAAAAAATTTCCCCGTAAAAGACTTTAAACCTTTTAAAAACATTCATTAATAAAAAACACTAAAACAAGCTTTGTCGCCCCGAGAACCCCTTTCTTTAAAACAGGAATTGCATATAGAGAATTCCGGGAAAAAACAGTAAAATTTAAATTCTTTTTAAACTCTTTTTCATTGGGCGGCCCAAAAACCACCCCAAACAGAATAGGACCCAGGGACCCAATAAAGCTATGTTTCTTTATTTTCCAAATTTGCCCAAGATCAATAGTAATGGGTTTTAACGAAAAAAAAAAAATAAAAAAGAATTTATTGAATTAATATATTTTTTTTTCGTTACCCCCATATTATTGTTCATTTTATATAGAGATCGGCACAACTTTGTGAGTCTTAACGTTTTATTTCGGGCATGTACAGTTTTACTATAGATTGCATTAGAAAACCTATAAGAGCATAGCTCGCTCTCCCATTGGTCCAAATAACCGTGCCTCTTTTAACTTAGCCAATCACAAACAGAGCTCGCTCTGCATTTCTTTCCCCATAGAACTCTATCAGAAGGTAGCTCAGCGGCTGATTGGCTAAGCTGGACGAGCCCCTCTTCTCCCCAACCAATCCCAGTACTAGAATATTTCCCATACACAGTAAGAACTTTTCGGGCGCCCTTCTATCGCGCTCTTCTTTCTCCATTCGAATAGACGCACAACATATGATTGGGGGATTCATATCTGCCGCCTGGGCTCAACCAATCAGCTCTTTTCTGCCTTTTTTACTGTATTTTGAATTGTCCGCCTTTTCATTTGATTGGTCCATACTTCTCCATAGTTAGAGGGGTTTCACTTTTCGTTCCTATTCTGATTGGCTGTTTTTTAACCGACCAATGAGAAGAGCTTAAAGAATTTGAATTACTGTTTTTCCCCGGGCAATTCTCTATATTGCAATTCCCGTTTTTGCGCCGGTCTCGCGACAAACGCGTTGTTATGATTTTATTTATGTCTGTTTATAGAAGGTTTCAGCTTTTTTTACAAATAATATTTTTCACCTAATAAAAACTATTTATTTACTAATACTCCATGCCGCAACGGGGCTGAGAGCCGAGATTTCATTGCCCAGATCTCTCCATTGATACAATGGACAAGTAGCTCGCGCTCTGATTGGCCGAGATAGCCAAGCCCCGCTAGCTCAACCCAAACAGCTCTTTTCTGCCCCTTTTTACAGTATTTTTAACTGTCCCGCCTTTTAATTTGATTGGTCCATACTTCTCCATAGGTTTTAAAAGGTTCACTGTCGCTCCTATTCTGATTGGTTGGTTTTTTGCCAACCAAAGAGAAGGGGCTTACAGAATTTGTATTACTGTTTTCCCGGCCAATTCTCTATATCGCTATTCCCGATGTTGCGCCGGTCTCAAACGAAAAACGCGTTGTTAGAGATTTTATTGATTTATGTTTATAGGGTTTAAACTCTTTTTCAGATAATATTTTTACACTTAATAAAAATTATCTTTTTTTTAATCATACTCCATGCCGCACGGCGCTGAGAGCCGAATTGCATTGCCCCGATCTGGCCCTAGACTACAATGGGAGAAAGTAGCTCGCGCTCTGATTGGCCAAGATAGAAATCCCCTGCTACTTCAACCAATCAGCTCTTTTCTGCCTTTTTACTGTATTTTGAACTGTCCCGCCTGTGATGTTGATTGGTCAATAATTCTCCATACGTTTTAATGGGTCCCTGTCGCTCCTATTCTGATTGGCCAGGATTGCCAAGCCCCCGCTAGCTCAAACAATCAGCTCTTTTCTGCATTTTTACTGTATTTTGAACTGTCCCGCCTTTGATTTTGATTGGTCAATAGTTCTCCATAGGTTTTAATGGGTCCCTGTCGCTCCTATTCTGATTGGTTGGTTTATGCCGACCAATGAGAAGAGCTTACAGAATTTGAATTACTGTATTTCCCGGCAATTTCCAAGATCCTAATTCCTGATGTAGCGCCATTCTAGATTTTTTGGAAAGTGATTATTTTTTTTGGGAAGGTTTGAGCTCTTTTTCTGGGAATGTTTTACATCTAATAAAGGCGATTTTTTTTGGAATCAAACTTCATGCTGCACGGAGCTGAGCGCCAAGATTTCTTTTGCGATCTTCTATGTTTCCTCTCATGTTCCATTCTCGCTTCACTTCGCCTCCGCCGGATCATTTAGACCAGAATCAACCCCGGTTTGCCTGTTGGGCTGGCGGGCTGCAATGCCCCCGCACTTTCCCGGGCCCGCGATTACAGCCCTGGATTTTTGACGTGCCTCCCGCCCCGGAAGTTTTCACGCCCCCCACACCGTACCCATTGACCCCCCCTTCATGTGAGGCGCAGCAAAGGGCGAACACGGGCCCTAACATGCACCCCTGCGTCGAAGGGGATTCGACCCGTGGGCGCAGAATACCCAAAAAACGGGCGATACCCCATTCATACTGTTGCCCAATATTGTGCTTGCACATTCTTCACCCGGTTTTCGGACAGAATATTGCATGTCAAGTGAAGGGGGGGGGTTTTTCCATTATCGGGGAGAGGCATAAACAGGAAAAACCCGTATTTGCCCTCTTTTGTGAAAAAGGGCCCCCTTAAGTCAAAATTTGAGATTGAGGAGAATCCAGAGAAGACTATAGAACCTTCTGGCTCAGTTGTATTACAACAGTTTTTCTAATAACAGATCCTCTTCAAATAAAAATGTTTAAGAAAACTATTATGCAACAATTGTGACACAAGTATGTACATAATTAATCAGTAATTAATCTATTTAATCTAAAACTGCTAGCTTTTATTTCTTAGTTCATTTTCAGATATAGTCATTTATTGTGTACAAAGTGAGGTGATAATTGATCAATCCTTGCTCAGTGAAGTGGTTGACAGCCCTTAACCACCTTAAGCACCAGGCCTAAGGGTGCTTTCACACAGTGCGTTTTTGGTGCAGGAAGGCATAGCAATTAAAACGTCAAAAATTGTGGTAAAAATCGTGATTTTACCTTGATTTTTGCCGTGATTTTTGTGCAAAAATGTACAGCATTAATTGTCGCCTTTCACAAAAAACGCCCAAAAACGGGGTTGTTTTCACACATCACAGTTTTGGTGCAGTTTTAACTGCTCCCCAAATTAAACTGCCTTTATTACCAGAACTTTTATCATTACAAGGGGGGCGTTTTTTGGTGCTTTTTGGATGTTTTTTTTGTGCAAAAATGTCATTTAAAAATTTGGGGCCCTTTTTTTGCGCAAAAAACGCACCCAAAAATTTAAAAACCGCCCCTGCTTTAACCCAAAAGATTTCAAAGGGCAGGTTCACCAGCTTTTTCAACCCGTAAATTGGGGAGGATTTCGCCCGAAATTACGGGATAAGGGGGTGGGGGGTGCCGTGCTCATCCCCCCCATAAAATGCAATCACGGCCGACCCCCCGGGATAATGAGATGTCAATTTTCCCCACCCAGTTATTTTTTGGCCCGGGAGAGACGGAATACACATTCTCTGAGAAATGTGGAATACCCTAATGGGGTGGGGACGGGTTTCAGCCCAAATTTCAGTGCAAACGGGCCCCAATAGGCTGGAATCCTCCCGAAATTTAAACCGGTTAACGGCCCCAAACACAGTAATTGATTCCCTTTCTTGAAACACCCTTTTTGAACAATTTGACACTGAAAGGGGGGGTTTCCCCAGTGCGTTGTTTTGGGGGTTTTTGATGCTTTTTTAAAAGGTTTTTTTTTGCAGAAAAGGCACAGCAATTAATGTCGTACATTTCTGCACAAAAAAGCTCCAAAAAACGCACTGTGTGAACACACCCAAAGAAGTTTGCCGATAATAAAGGCAATTTAGTTGGAATGAAGTTAAAAAAAACTGCATCAAAGCTGCCCTGTGTGAAAGCCCCCTAAAAAGACCTTAATGACCAGCTAATTATTTTTTGTTTTTGCCTTTTATTTTTTTTTTTTTTCCAATGACATAATTGTATGAGGACTTGTTTTATGCGGAAGATGTATTTTTGGGAGCATAATATGACTTTAGATATAAATTATTGTGTAATTGTTTTCTTAATTACACAATAATTTCACTTTCCACTTTAACAAAAACCTTTTTAATACATTCAAAGGGTAAAAAGGGTCATGTGGAATCTAAATGTGTAGGTTTTTGTGTAATGTATGCAACTTTTTTTTTAAATTAAATTTTTTATTTTTATTTTTTTTATTTTATTACTTTTTTTTATTTTTTATTTTTTATGTTTTTTCCCTTTTTTTTAAACCTTCCCCCAAAATTAAAGGGGAATTCCCCAATTTGGGGGAAACCCCACTTTTTTTAAAAAAAACCCTTGGGGGGGGGGAAGAAAAATTAACTTTCTCCAAATCATATGCTAAAGTCCCCCCATTCCCCCCCAATAAACGGTTAATTTGGGGGCTTCCCCCGTTAAGCCGGGGCCCCTTATATGCAGACAGTTTCTGGGGAAATTTTTTAGGGCTCAGGGCTGATGTATAGATCACGTTTTTTCAAATCCGTCATCACGCCCCTCAAAAAGGTCATGTTTTCAGGTCCCAACAAATGCCGACAAAAATTAAGTCACCGTGCGCATAATGAAATCACTTTGCCTGCTAAGGGAAAACCAAAAAATGACCTGTTGGTGGGGCGTGAGGCGGAGTTTTTTGGAAACCCCCGGTAAGAATTTTCCCCGACTCCGTAGGGACTGTGAATCCCGGTGACCCGTGATAAGGGGGAACCCCTTTAATCATGCTTCGGCCATGGACTGCAGCAATCAAAGGGTTAAATGGCAAGGATCAGAGGTTTCCTCCGGCCCATGCCATTCACAGAGACTGTTCTAGGAATGGAGCTGTGGTTAACACAGTTAGGCCTCGTTCACACGGCTTATTTGGGGACTGTTTTGGGCCCTACTGCCCCGTTTTGCGCTGCAGTATGGCCAATCCGTCCCAGAACTACGGTATCCACATTTCATAAGAACTAGGGTTTTGTCTCTTTCCCCGCTCGGGAATACCCGAGGGGGGAGAAAGTGAAGCAAACTATTTACGGCGTGTCCCGGCCCGTGAAAAATTTAATGTCTAGGGGCCGCGAGTCCCAGCCCCCCCCCCCCCCGCTGCACGGCTGCGGCGTAAATCGGGGCGAAATCCCCCCCCAAAATTTTAGTCGGTTTTTAAACCCCGGTGAACATTTGCTAAAGATAAATTGGCCCCCTGATGAAAGACGAAACCCTTTGAATTTTCCCTGGTACATTCAATGAAATTATTTAAAATTAGAAAATGGCTATTAATTTCTTAATAGTTAGTGACACTGTCATATAATTGCTGGTTTATTTCATGTTGGCTACTTTGCATTTTCTTATGTTTTATACTAAGAAAAAAATGTCTTTTTTAAAAAAAAATTTTTTACAGAAAATCTTTTAAAAAATCTCTTTCCCTTGTCTGTTCCTTGGATTAGTCCCCCTTTCCCTCTGTGAAAATGAGTAAGTACTAATGTAATATACTGACATAATGAATTAAAGGGTTTTTCCGATCTCCTAAAATGAAAGCATAAGATAGGTGATTGGTAAGGGTTGACAGCTGGGACCCCACTGAACCTGCGCCCTTTCACTGTTTTTCCTGCACAGCAGGGTTTGCCCCTAAAGGGAAGAATCTGGTTCCATTAAGGAAAGGGGGGGGAAAAGGAGTTTTCAAGGTGCATTTTTTTTGCGTTTTTGGGTAAAAAACCCCCTAATTAAGCTGAATTGGCAAAAAAAAGATTTAAAAACATAAAAAATGACAAAAAACCATCAAAAACATGAACAATTAAACTGCAGAGTGAATATATTAAACACAATAATTTGTATATCTGATTATTTAATATAGGGACAGTAATATACGGACAAGTTCACACAACAGCTTTTTTTAGCACCCAAAAAAGGGGTTTTTTGTGTAAAAAATTCCCGCTTCCCTGCGGAAATTTCAGAAGGGGAAAAACCCGACTCCACAAAGGGAGATTCTGTTCTATGCTTTTTTTTATTTTATGGAAAACACCTCAAAGAATTAAAGTAATTTTTTGTAGGCGCAGACATTATGGGAAAAAAAGTATAAATTTTTTTTTTCCCAACCCAATTTTTATTGCCCAAAATTAGTGTAGAATGCGCTTTAATTAGAACCACTCTACTGCGGTTAAAATTAGGCACATTCTAGTGAAAACGCAATTCGGCTCGGGAAAAAACCCTTTTAGAGCGCGTTCACACGGGTTTCGGGGAAGATTTAGGGGGAATTGCCAATACGGTGAAATTGCCCAGGCATTACGGTAACAAGTTCTTAGAGAATTTGGGTTTCCCTCTCCCCCCCCCTGGGCGAATATGCCAGGCGGGGGAAAGGAATGACATTATCCCGGCGGGCAAAAAGGGAGAATAAATTGTATTTCATAGGGTTTTTGTGGACCGCCTCCACATCCCCCCCGATCTCAGGCACATTACAAAGTGCCGCAGGTGCTCTGTAATGTACCTAATATTGGAGTGCAACTGATTATAAATATAGTCAACACACATAAGGTGTCATACATGTCGCCCTATGTGTTTAAAAATAATGTAAAAAACCCTTCTGAAGATGAATTGATTTTCATAGGGTAACCATTTTTAGGGCTGTTCAAGTGATTCGGGAACGGTTTTCGCCTTATTGGTATTCGCCCCTTGGTTTTTGGGCTTTTTAATGATTAATAGCACTTTTCTTTAGATACTACCAAAATTTTTACTAAAAGAAAAAGGTTAACTGGGAAAAATTATTTTTTATTTTACGTGGGATTTTAGTCATTTTTCCTTTGTAAAAAAGCCAAAGTTAACCAAAATGATAAACCTAAAGAAAAATGCCTTTTATTAAAAAAACCGTAAATACAGTATTGCCACAGTATCTCCATAGCTGTCTAATGTAAATTTAAAACTACTCTAAAGAGTGCGCCAGAGTTATAACACTGTATTGCAGCAAGCAAAAATGTAGGTAAACTCGGGTATTTTTAATTGGATGATAAATGCTGCACAAAATGTTCCTCACCACATTTTTTGAAATCTTAGCCACCCTTTGGGGTTGGCAGTCGTTAGGGTATGTTCACCGATGTTCTGTCTGTGTGAAATAGTTTTTGATGCGTTTGGATCCGTTATCGAACCAAACCATTCTAGCAATGAGCAGTGGATTTTACTGCTTTCAAAAGTAAAACTCACGTCGTTCGAAGATGGGGTCTCCCATGCGGTTTTTTTGGTCTTTGGATCCGCTTCAAAAATTTTTCGAAGAATTGTCAGTCAATTTTTGTTCCGAAAGGCGCGTGGACCCTTTTAAAACTATAGAGTGGATCCTGCTGCAGCCAAAACCATTTAACCCCTTAAGGACCCAGCCTGTTTTGACCTTTTGACACAGCCCTTTTTGAAAACTGATATGTGTCACATTTATGTGAGAATAACTTTTCTTGACACTTTTAGCCTATTCATGTGATTCAGAGATTGTTTTCTCGTGTCACATTGTGCTTTTAAGTTAGTTATATGAAATTTTTATATCCATACAATCCTTGTTTGTTTGTGAAAAATACTCAAAATTTCTTGGAACAATTTGCGGTTTTTGAAAGTTGCAAATTTTTGCGTGCCAAGTACAGATAATTATTCACCACAAAATAGTTATAAAATAGCATCACCATATGTCAATATAGGTTGCATCATTTTTTTAAATGTCTTTTTTTTTTTTTTACGGCCAATTAGAGGGCTTAGAAATTTCAGTAGTAATTTCTAATTTTTCAAGTAAAATTTGCACCCAATATACATTTTTTTAGGCGACCACTCCCGTTGCTGACGTGCTTTGAGGGACTGCATGTTGATACCCCCATTAAGTGACCCAATCTGAGAAACTAGACCCCCATAAACGTATTTACAAAATATTAGGTAGGTGGATAAACCTTCAGATATTTCACAGATATTTTAAGCAAAGGTGGAGGTGAAATTCAAAATCTCACTTTCGTTTGCAGAATTTCTCAATATTTTCAATCTATTCACTGGAATGTCGGTAGTAATGTTGACCTAAGGTAATCTGCATACTTATATATTATTCCCCAGGTCTGCCGTTTTTAGAAGATATCCCTTTATGTGGCACCTAGTGCATTATTTGGCATTCCCATAAGACACCAGAATATGGAGGGTGACTATAACTATACTTGGGGTTCATTTCAATACGATTTTACTGACGGCGCATTTCACGGTTTGGGGACACCCTAATGGTGCTTAAAACTTAAAAAACACCCGATACAATTAGACCGACATAATTGGAAAAATCTTACACCCCTTAATGATTATATCCAGGGGTGTGCAATTGAGTTTATAGAAACACCCACAGGGTGATTCACTTAATTTTTTTTTTTGCATAAGGCTGTGAAAATTTAAAAAAAACATTTTTTTTTTTAAATAATCTGCAATTTTAGCTTAAAAATGTTTCATATTATACACAGGGAATCCTGGATAAAAAAGTACCCTAAAACTTTGTTAAGCAATTTCTTCCAAGTTCGGCAATACCCTACTTGTGGGTGTAAAACTGATGTTTTGGCGCACATGGCAAGGGCGGTATAAGGGAGGGAGCGCTATTGGCTTTTGGAACACAGATTTTGGTGGGGCAAAGTCGCATTTGCAAGCCCCCAAAGTAGCAGAACAGGCGAAATCTTCGTAGTCGGCCCCATTTGGATTCAACCACCATAGGGATTCATTCTTGGGGTTTTATGGTATTTTGTACTGTGCATTTGGATTGTCTTGCCCAGGTGTTCCATAGTTTTTTTTTTTTTAGCATTGGGCAATGCAATAATGGGAGGAAAACAACCTCAGTCATCGGTCATTGTTTTTGAGTTTTCAATTTTTACAGCATTCGCGCACGTGCAGTGTAATTGAATGTGATAACTTTTCTATGGGGGTCGATACAATTCAGTGATATAGATTTTATCATAGTTTTTTCTGTTTTATTACTTTTACACAGTAGAAATACCATCTATAAAAATTGCGTTTTTTTATGTTGTCCTATTCTGACAGCCATAACACTTTTTTATTTTGCTGTGTGTACAGGAGGCTGTGTATGGGCTTGTTTTTTGCGGGAATTGAGTTGAAGTTTTTATTGGTACCATTATGGGGTGCATATGATGCTATGTTGCTTATCTTTTTATTAAGGTTTTCTGAGATATTTTGAAACAAAAGTACAGCAATCTTGGTAGTGTTTTTTATATTTATTTTTCTATATGCGGTCACTGTGTACAGTATATATGACCCTGGTAGCTTTATCAGCAGGTCAATACGATTACACCGCTTATCCAATTTGTTATTTTGTTTTTTATGTTTTCTGCTTTTATACAATAAAAACACTTTTATTCAAACCAGGAAAATTACGTTTTTTGCACGCCATAGTCTGAGAGCATAAATACTTTAAATTCTCTTTCTGTGATTGGAGCTTTGTGGGACTTGTTTTTTGCTAGATGAGTTGACGTTTGTATTTAGTATCCATTTTTTGGGGGGGACAAGGCTTTTTGATCGCTTTTAAAATCCAGTTTTTTGGAGGACACGGGTGAAGAAAAATACTGCAATCTCCTAGTAGTGTTTTTTATTTTTATTTTTAACAGGGCTCACGTGCAGTATCCGTGATGATAAGTTAGCTTTACTCTTTGGGTCGCGACGATTATGGCGATACCCCTATTTAATAGTTTTTTTTATGGTTGCAAGCCACTTTAAAAAAAAAAAAGAAAAGTGTTTATAGTGTGTACAAACACATTCAATTTATGCATTCGCCATCTTCTGGAGCTATACATTTTTTATTTTTCCGGTATACAGAGCAGTATAAGGATTTTTTTTGCGGTGAAGGAACTGATGTTTTAATTGGTACAAACTTTGGCGTTTCTAGGAGTTTTTGATAGCTTTTTATTCCATTTTATGTGCTGCCGGGCGATGAACAATAATCTTAATTCTTGATTGTTTTTTTTTTTTTTTACGGCGTTCACCGTACCAGGGTTAATTACCATGACAGATTTATAGGCAGTCGTTACGCACGCGGCGATACGAATTATGGGTACTTTATTTATTTTTTTTATCTTTTTTGGGGCGATTGGTGTTTGTAAAGGGGAAAAGGGCGGTGTACGTATTTTTATTTTATTTTTCGTGTTTTGTATTTTACTTGTTTTTCACTTTTTTTTACTTTTTTTCTCTTTTTCACATTTTTATTTTACTTTTCCCATAGGGGATTTGAATGAGAGATCTTTAGATCTCTCATTAAGGATCAGTCATAGCTTGTGCTATGACTGGTTCCTATGACAACTGCAGTCACGATGCCGGGCATGCCCAAGGGACGGCGGGCTCGTGACATCACAGACAACCCGGAAGGCATTCTCTGCCTTCCGTGGGTCTGTAAGGAGGCAGGAGCGCACGGATCGCCCGATCCGTGCGCTGCTGCCGCCGACAGAGAGGCAGGAGGAGCGATCTCCTCCTGCGTCTCCTTAGTTATTGCGACCCGATCGTCGCGATAATTAAGGGGTTAACCGCCCCCACCCGGACGATGGAATGCGGATGTCAGCTGTACATATACAGCTGACACCCCGCTCCGACGCAGCGTAACTCTGCTTTAATGTTCGCCGCGATCCTCAGGACGTATCCATACGTCCAGGTGCGTTTAACAACCCAAACAGCCTGGACGAATGGGATAACGTCCTCATGTGTCGTTAAGGGGTTAATAGGTTTATTAAAGCACCGGGTGGGAGAGTATATCACCGTCCTGCGCTTAGACAGGAGAACAATGGTAGTACAGTCATGGCAAAAGTTTTGAGATGACACAAAATATTTATTTTCACATGATCTGTTGCCCTCTGGTTTTTATGTGTGTTTGTCAGATGTTTTTATCACATACAGAAATACAAGTGCAATCATATTATGATTAACAAAGCTTTTTATTGACATGTTAGAATGAGTTAATGCAGCAAGTCAATATTTGCAGTGTTGACCCCTTCTTCTTCAGGACCTCTTGCAATTCTCCCTGGCATGCTCTCAATCAACTTCTGGACCAAATCCTGACTGATAGCAGTCCATTCTTGCACAATCAATGCTTGCATTTTGTCACAATTTGTTGGTTTTTTGTTTGTCCACCCGTCTCTTGATGATTGACCACAAGTTATCAATGGGATTAAGATATTGGGATTTTACAGGCCATTTACCCAAAATCTCTATGTTTTGTTCCCTGAGCCATTTAGTTATCACCTTTGCTTTATGGCAAGGTGCTCCATCATGCTGGAAAAGGCATTGTTGATCACCAAACTGCTCTTGGACGGTTGGGAGAAGTTGCTCTTGGAGGACATTCTGGTACCATTCTTTATTCATGGATGTGTTTTTAGGCAAGACTGTTAGAGAGCCGATTCCCTTGGCTGAGAAGCAACCCCACACATGAATGGTTTCTGGATGCTTTACAGTTGGCATGAGACAAGACTGGTGGTATCGCTCACCTTGTCTTCTCCGAACAAGCTGTTTTCCAGATGTTCCAAACATTCGGAAAGGGGATTCATCAAAGAAAATGACTTTACCCCAGTCCTCAGCAGTCCACTCCCTGTACCTTTGGCAGAATATCAGTCTGTCCCTGATGTTTTTTCTGGAGAGAAGTGGCTTCTTTGCTGCCCTCCTTGACACCAGGCCTTGCTCCATGAGTCTCCGCCTCACAGTGCGTGCAGATGCACTCACACCTGCCTGCTGCCATTCCTGAGCAAGCTCTGCACTGCTGGTAGCCCGATTCCGAAGCTGAAACACTTTTAAGAGACGGTCCTGGCGCTTGCTGGTCTTTCTGGGCGGCCTGGAGCCTTTTTGGCAACAATGGAACCTCTTCTTGAATTCCTTGATGATGCGATAGATTGTTGACTGAGGTGCAATCTTTCTAGCTGCGATACTCTTCCCTGTTAGGCCAGTTTTGTGCAGTGCAATGATGACTGCACGTGTTTCTTTAGAGATAACCATGGTTAACAGAAGAGAAACAATGATGCCAAGCACCAGCCTCCTTTTAAAGTGTCCAGTGGTGTGATTCTTACTTAATCATGACAGATTGATCTCCAGCCCTGTCCTCATCAACACCCACACCTGTGATTAATGGTAAGCAATCCATGAAATGATGTTAGCTTGGTCCTTTTAAGGAAGGCTGCAATGAAAAGTCTGTTTTGGGGAGAGAATAAGTTCTTTTTTCGAGGCAACTATTGACTTTGCTAATTAATTGCTGTTAAGGCTGATCACTCTTTTTAACATTCTGGAAGTATATTGCAAATTGCCCATTATAAAAACCTGTTGCAGTAGACTTTTGTAAAAATTTAACCAATTTGGTATCTTTCTGAAATACTTTTGGCCATGACTGCTACAAAGAGAAAACAGAAATGTTCCCTTATAATGGAAAGAGTATGGGGCATATCTTAATACTGTTTAGGTCTAGTCTTTCTTTGTTGCTCATAGCAAACCAGAGTTCCTTTTACATTTTTTTCAGAGCATTATGTAGAGATGAAAGGGCCAGGCTCTGATGGGCAACAAAAAGGTCTTAGACCTAGACAGTTTTTCATAACTTGCAGCCCCTATAGTTTCATCGATGGTGGGTACAAACTAAGGGATTGTTCCTGTATTAGTTATGCTCCTATGTTTCAGCAAATGCACACTTATCTAAACAATATAGACCCCTATTACCTATCTGGACACTCAATTGTTTTCTTTGCATGTAGTACTTTACTAAATCTCTCCAGAGTCACTTTCTCATATCTCTGTTGGCAGTCGTTCCAGGTCCTCCAGAAGATCACTTGCATTTCACAAGCAGCACAGGAAGAAATGAAATAAAAATTAGTGTTTAATTGTATATATAATGAAAATTGTTGTCAATGTAGGTAGATTAGTATTATAATTTTATATTGTTTCCTAAAACAGGAAAAGAGAAGGAACAAGACAACGATCAAAGTGAGGAGAAGAGAAGCTTGGGGAAGTTTCTAAAAGGTGTAGGAAATGTAGTGGCCCCCCAGGGGGGGGTTTGTGTAGGAAAAGTGGGTTGCAGATCATTTTGCTAAGACTGCTCCAAGCAGGTCAACGGGAATAAAAAAAAATTGAAATCCTTTTACTTATGGAGGCCACAATTATTATTAATTTGTACCAAAAACTATATTTAAGCAACATATTAAACTCATATGGCAAGTTGTCAATCTTTTTACATTTCGCATGATTAATGTTGCATGGTAAGAAGAATACAACGCAGGTTTATTAAGAAAAAATACATAGAACATGTCATGTGTAGAAAGTGCAAACTTAATATCCTGAAAATAGGTTGGGGAGAGGGAGTTGTATTTTTGTTTGTTTGTGACTGAAACATTGGGGGTTCATAGGGCCACTAACTGAAGAATATTTGCTAAACCTAGATTCTTGAAAAAACACAAGGATACTAAACTATGTTGAGCGATTTGCGTATGGATATCAGAGATCGATCGATAGTCGATAGTCGGCCGCTATCGAATGAAGGATTTTCGATAGTGAGCATCGATATGTGCGCATTATTATTGACCCATTAAAAGTCTATGGTGAGAGCAACAACACCTTCATTATTACACCCAAAACAAGGCTGGAGTAAGCTGAAATTAACTTCCCAACAGTCAAATGGATACGTGCTAATCTTAAGGCACACACACTATAGGTTATAAAATGTAACAGATAAATAAAGTCACAGACATTTACTATCACCGGTCTTGTAACCTCATGCATGGACCTTAAACACTGCATCACCCTCAAAATTAAAAGTTGCCAGGAAGGCAGTATGATTTGAACCATTCATTTACTTGTACTTGGACATTGTATATCCATGTCCGGGAACGCAGCATGAGCCCCCAAACCTGCATGACCCCCACATTTAAAAAGTTGCGGACCAAAAAAAGGAGTCCTTTCAACCACCCATTTTAGTTTGAACTGGACATTGACTATTTACCTGTCTGGGCCACAGCTTGAAGACCCCAAACCTGCATGACCCCCACATTTTAAAAAGTGCCGGGGGAAAAAAAAAAGGAGTCTTTCAACACACCATTTTAGTTGAACTGGGACATTGACTATACCTGTCCTGGGCCACAGCATGAGCCCAAACTCTGCATGATCCACACATTTAAATTGTGCCGGAAACGGTAAAATAAGGAAGTCCTTTCTCAACCTCATTTTTAGGTTTTCAACTGGACATTGACTTTACCTGTCCTGGGCAACACGCATGATGCTCCAAACCTCATGGTACCCCACCTTTTAAAAAGTTGCCGGATTAAAAAAAGGAGTCTTAATATCTACCACCATTTAGTTTCACTTGGACTTTGACTAGACCGGTCCTGGGCCACAGCATGAGCCCCAAACCTGCATGACCCCCCACATTTAAAAAAGTGCCGGAAAGAAAATTAGGAGTCTTTCAACCACCATTTTAGGTTTCACTGGACATTGGACTATGCCTGTCCTGGGGCCTACAGCATCGTGCCAAACCTGCATGACCCCACCACATTTAAAAAGTGCACCAAGAAAAAAGGAGTCTTTCATCCACCATTTTAGTTGAACCTGGACATTGACTATACCTGTCCTGGGCCACAGCATGAGCCCCAAACATGCATGACCCCCACATTTAAAAAGTGCCGGAAAAAGGGTAGTCTTTCAACCACCATTTTAGTTGAAAATGGACATTGACTATTACCTGTCCTGGGCCTCAGCTGAGCCCCCAATAAACTGCATTGACCCCACATTTTAAAACAGTGCCGGAAAAAGGAGTCCTTTCAAATAACCACCATTTTAGTTTTCATGGACATTGACTATACCTGTCCTGGGCCACAGCATGTGCTCAAAAACTGCTTGGCCCCCCATTTAAAAAGTGCCGGAAAAAAAAAAAAAAAAAAGCGAAAATAAAGGAAGTCTTTCAACCACATTTTAGTTTTCACTGGTCATTGACCATACCTGTCCTGGGCACAGCTATCGGGAGACCACCTAACCTGCATGGTCCCCCACATTTTAAAATGTGCCGGGAAAATGGAGTATTTCGACCACACTTTTAGTCTTCACTGGACAATTGACTATTACATGTTCCTGGCACAGCTTGAGCACCTCCCAAACCTGCATGACCCCACATTTAAAAAAGTGACCGGGAAAAAAAGAGTTTTCAACCACCATTTTAGTTGAACTGGGACATTGACTATACCTGTCCTGGGCCACAGCATGAGCCCCTAAACACTTGCATGACCCACATTTAAAAAGTGCATGGAAAAAAGGAGTCTTTCTAAACCACCATTTTAGTTTGAAACTGGACATTGACTATCCTGTCCTGGGCACCACCAGGACATGAGCCCCCAATATCCTGCTGACCCACACATTTAAAAAGTGGCCGAAAAAAAAAGGAGTCTTTCACACACCATTTAGTTGAACTGGGACATTGGACTATACCTGTCCTGAGGCTCAGCATGAGCCCCAACCTGCATGACCCCCCACATTTAAAAAAAAGTGCCGGGAAAAAAAAAAAAAAAAAGGTAGTCTTTAAGACCACCATGTTTAGTTGAATCTGGACATTGACTATACTGTCCTGGGGCAACTGCATATTTGAGCCCCAAAACCTGCATGACCCCCACATTTAAAATTGGCCGGAAAAGGAGGTCTTTCAACCACCATTTTAGTTGTGAAACCTGGACATTGACTATATCTGTCCTGGGCCACAGAACTGACCGCCCGGGCCGGATGTACAGTGGGTGCGGTTGTTGGTGAAAGCCTCTGCTGGGGTCCGTATCTATTAACACGCAGGTTTAAACAAATGCCCTGATGAACGCAGCAACGAAAAACTGTCGTGTTGAAGCAGACGTTGCGGGTAGCGGAAGTCGTGAAGATATCCGCCTTCCTATCGGTAACCAAGTCAATACCTGGGGTTAGACGCTTGCCCTTCCGTATGATGTGTGGACCATTTGGAGCTTCTCTTGGTAAATACTGGTGGATTAACGCCTCCTGTTACACCCAGGTGCCCGGTTCTTGGCATTCTTTTTCTCATTTTAAGTCAACGTTGCTGAGAGGGAATGGTCTCTTGTTCTTTGTTTCTATCTGTCCTGTGCTCCCTCCCACTACTCCATGGTCCTATGAATAACCTTACAAATGCCCTTCTGGTAAGTTTTCCTGTACTCCTTGGAAGCAATTCGAGGAATTTTTTTTTTAACAGCTATTTGTACATGCTAAAGTTTTTTAGTACTTTTATTCATAGAATAACTCTTTTTTTAAAACTAGCAGGCGAATCCACCTTGTCTTGGTTTCTCTTTTTTTCATTGTATATAATTTGGTTGTCTCAATACAGGGATTGATGCTATGTTAAAGAATCTTGCAAAACATGTCATTTTTGCAATTATGTGGTCCATTACAGTGTCACTTCCTATTCCTGTTTCTGACAGCACCATCACCCCTGTGCCTTCTTGACCAATTGTGCAAGAACGCAATGTACTCGTTAGAAACAACATTTTTTAGATAGGACTGCTATAAGCTGCATGTCACAGCAAAAATGCCCCCAAAAATTCAAAGCACAATGACCATTGAGCCTCTTTGGTTCATGTGAAGAACATCATGTCTACGTTTAGAATAACAAAATTTTTTTATAATAGGTACCTGTAGTATTGACTGCACTTGTTCAATGCAGCATGTACCCAAAATTTTTTTTATCCAATTGACTTCTCAGCCACTGTTTAAAATATGTTGTGGGAGAATTGCCACTTAGAAGAAGCCACATTTCTTTTCAAAAAGGACCATGATTATTGCTGTATCTCACAGTACCAATGTACCCAAATAAATTATAAAATATATGAACCTTCATCAGCCACTATTTTTATAAACAAATTGTGTTAGGGAGAAATTCGGCCCACTTAGATGCAACATTTCTGTTCCTAAGGACCCTGATTATTGCTGTAATCTCACAGCCAACATTGACCTCAAAACCATTGGACAATGCGAAAACTTTTCAAGATTAATGTGTGTAAATGGATTACGGTGTCTGTCCATGAAACCTTGCTGTCTTGTTCCAGTCTCATCTACACCAGGCATAACCAGCTAAATGAACTGTTAGGAAAAGAGAAATAAAATTGCAGTAAGAAATGATTCATTTTAAAAAATAGTGGTTTTTTTCATTGAGGACCATTCTGTTGAAAAACGTAAAATTTCTATATGTAAGTAGACTGGCAAAACTAATCGGTGACCTTGGCATTTGGGGCCAACAACATCATCAGAGATCCATGCCTTGATTCATCTTGATGAAAGTCAACGATTCCACATTAATCTGTGTGGGAAAGCCGTGACATGCGTTGTCTGTAATGACTCCTCCAGCTCGTGCTGAAGGTCGCGCTCTAAGATATGACGCTGGGCTGCTTGCGGCAGCGACAACTACCTCGCTCAGGGCGTGACGAGCCAGCTCGGGCCTTTGTCCATTTTGGATACCCAGAAGTCTATTGGGGCCGAGAAACATGCCAAATACTTCCGGTTCGTTTGAGACGGATGTTAGTCGTTGACACCTGATCTTAAGCTATCTCTGTGTGTTTGGTGTGTGCCTCTGCATTGCATGAGTTGGTGAGGGTGGTAAACAAAGGATTTGCCAGAGGGTTCACACCATTAGGCTTGCTGCCACTTGCCTTCCTGCTGCTTTGCCGCTACCTCGGCTCTACTTGCATATCTACTGCCTGTCACCGTCGTGTTCGTTGTTACCACCGTGACATTTGAGGGAACGATGAAGCAGAGCAACAGATGCTCCAGTTGATCATATCAGAAAGAGTTCTCTATTTCCTGCATTTTACTCGATATTTGGGTGGGTGGAGGAATGTGCTGATTTTTGTTTGTTTTGTATCGGGGGATCCAGGAGGGTGGCCACCCAGTAATGTTTGTTCATTTGGATGGCCTTAATGCAACCGTGGGATCATGTTGGAGGAAGGAAGGAAATGGAGCATCCAAGCAACTCATGTGAGAGATGGAGCCTTGATTTCCCTAGCCCTCTGGGGCGAGGACGGCTTAGCAAACTGATCTTTCCTCATTCTTTCCTCCGCCTCAAATTAGCGCCGCTCCAACCTCTTTCACAAGGCCAGGGACGCTCGTAACATACGGTTCTGTCTAAGGCAATACCTGCCTCCTCCTCCTCCTCCGCTGCCTCCGGCACAGCTTAACTCAGCCCTGACGTGCCTGAGATGATGCACCACTGAGAGCTGATGCGCCACCTGCACATAGCTCTGGACCCCGAACCACTGGCCTAATGAAGAAACGTTTAAATTGTGTAAATTGTGTTTCTGTGGGCTTGTGGATTTGACGGAGGAGGGAAAGGCTCCGTTGGTAGTTCTGTGTCCGTCTCCTCTCCGTCGCTGGCGGGGGACTCCTGTTGGTTTAGAGTGCTCAACGATCGTTCCAGAACTAAGATCAACACAATGCTAATGTGACAAGGGCATTGTCCGCCACTGACCATTTTGGTGCTTCTTCAAAATGGGCAAGGATGGTTTGCAGAGCTTTTCACCTTACTCCACTCTCGGTGGTTCAAACACCCCGGAGGTCGTACCGCTGCTGTCAGGCCTATGGTGTCTCACTTAGTACTGGTTAATGGCATTGCGCTGCTGCCACAATTCGCTGGAGCATGTGGTAGGGTGAATTCCAGGTGTTGCACGTCAAACAATGGACGGTTGACTGGCCGAAAACGAGGGCCGAGTGACGCTGCAACGCAGCCAGGGCGGGACGAAGCAGGATAGTCAAGGCGAACGGCGGAGAACGCATGTGCGAAACTCAAGACCTCGAAGCCTTCTTCAGCAGGCAGTCCAGACCCCGGGGGAGTAGCTCTTTAGACAATTTACTGGACGACCAAGGTTCATGACATTTGCTGTGCCAGGCAAGGGTTGTGCTCCAGCCCCCTACCGATCATTAAGGCGCCGGCCAGACTGATTTTCGCCACCGTTATCGCACGCTTCACCTTTCACTGGCACTAGGTTCTTGTCACCCTGCCAGCGCTCGGTATCTCGTTTGCTTAGAGCCGTCCACAGCTCCTGGACCTTGTCGTGGACTGGTCTCCTAGGCAGATTAATTTTCAACACGGCCTATGGTTGTCTTGGGCACGTTGATGCCACCAGGAGGTACCTTGGGGGAAAACCCAGGAGCCTTGCAACCATTTCCCGGCGGTTTTGAAGAGCGGATTTGTAGCCACTGCGCCGAGCCTCGGAGAAGCCACCGTCACCCCCAGAGATCATCCACAGCTCACCCCAGTGAGCTGCTCACAGTGATATAGCGGCCTTCGGCGCGTGATTACTAGTCATTGTGTCGGTGGTTGAGATAGGACTTTTAGGCACAGATGCGACACGCGCTTGAAATTTTAGATGACACGGGTGCTGCCAGCGGGCAGGGACGGGCTTTTTCTGGTCAAAGAAATGGCCTGCTCGGCATCTGGTTATTGGGGGCAAGCGACGGGCTATGACGTGGCAGAACCCATCTGTGTCCACCAGAGGAAAAAGGAAAAAAAAATAAGGCATACATTTCCAAGGCCAAAAGCCGAGGCAATGCCGACATCAGGGCTTTGGCTTTGGGATGGTTTGGGTACTATAGGTGTTTTCTTCTGCTCCCTCAAACCTGGATGACAGAAGGGTTGGCTGCTAGACTGGCCGCTTGTACGGCAGTTCGTGCAGGTCGGTCAAACTGGCGGATAGGAGAAGGGGTTTAGGATGGGTCCTGGTGGTGCTGGTGGTACTCGGGCGTCGGTGGACCCGGCTGAAGCGGAGGCTGATCCCTGTCATGACTCTGAGAGACATGGGCAGCTGAGGAATGTTTGGTGGTGGCGGTATAAGGAGGAGGGAGGCGGACCCGGAGAGGTGTGTGTCTAGTGGTTGGAGGACCGGGTCGGTTCTGCCTTTTTGGGCCAAGTGTTCACTCCATTTCATACTATGCATTCGCTGCATGTGACTAGACATGTTGGGTGGTCGGTTAACAATTAAGGTTCTTGCCTCTACTTATGCGTTTACGGCAAAGGGGGCTTCTGACATCGCTGGCGTGAATAGAGGGCTTGCTCAAAGAAGGCCCAGCCTTTCCTTTTTTGACGAGGAATAAGCGAGGAGTGAGTTGCGCGGCTGACCCATGGATGGCGGATATTCATTATCAGCGGACTTCTCGCGACCGACCTCTCCCTTTTTGGGCGAGGCCAAGCATTGGACTCTACCCATCGTCTTCCTCCTCGTACACTGATTTGAAGCGCTCGCAAGCAAATTTGCGGAAAAGACCAGGATGGCCTCCGCAAGGTCGTCATCATATCTAAATCATCATACACAGGTGACTTGGTCGTCCTTGACTTTTCTGCTTCCAGAAGCTGGGGCTACATGCAAGGGGGGCACCGCAAGGCGTGTCGACCCGCCCGGGATGTTTTTGACCGTTTTAGAAAGGCGTAAGTACTACTCCTTCTGTTGGCCATGCTAGGTTGTTTCCTGGGGCATGGGGCCTAGTGCTGTTTTTTTTTTTTGCTGCATGGGTGGGACCGAGGGTGAGGGGTTGCTTGCCGGGGCGGTACCTCCTACCGCTGGGTGGCATCTAAGAGGTCTTTTAGAAAATGGATTATCCCACATGTGTGGTGGGTACAGATGTTGACATCTGGGCTCTGCTTCATGTTGGGACAGATGCTGATGATGCTGATGGAAGACTTTTGTGGCCTGTGGTGACTGCCCGCGAGGACGAGGACGGTAAGACTGCTAGATGCCAGGTTGCTTTAACCACTGTAAGGACAGATTGGCGACGATGTTCGCCGTTACTTTAGATTCACTGGGTCCTGACCCAGCACGTTGTGACAGGCCTGAAGGTCCTGCAACTGCGATTCCGCTGGCATGGTTGTTGTCGCCAGCATGGAAGGAAAAGCACCTTCTCTCTGTACCTCTACTCCATGTGCTACCCCCCTCTGTGTCGCTTACCACTCTGCCTTTAGCTCCATGTTCAGAATATAAAAAATTGAGATGGTATGGAATGTTTTGGAAAGTCTCTTATTAAAAGACGGCCAAAGCACAGCTATTCTCAAATCCCTATAATCAAAACAAAATTCTGGATTCTAATTTAACTGCAACGTGTTATCAACAACATCTGGACTGGGCCAAAAGTCAAAAAATACCCCGTTTCTGTTATGTTTTGTATAATATTAAACGGTATTTTTTGCACATTTCAATTCACCTGTGGTGAATATACGATTTGCTGTTTTAAGACTTTACGTAATTGCTGCGTCAATGAAACAGTCCTGGGTGCGCAAAAGTCAAAAAACACGTAACTGTTATGTTTTGATATAATAAACTGTATTTTTTGCACTTTCAATTCACCTGTGGCTGAATATGCAATTGCTTTGTTTTAGATTTACGTAGAATGCTGCGTCAATGAACAGTGCTGGGTGCGCCTAACAATTCAGAAAACACGTAACTGTTATGTATTTGATATAATAATCGGTATTTTCGTGCTCCGTTTCATTTCTCCTGTGGTGAATATTAAGAAGTGCTGTTTTAAGATTTACGTAGTTGCTGCAGTCAATGACTAGTGCCCATGGAAGTTGCGCAAAAGTCCAAAACAGTAAATTGTTATGTTATGGTATAATTAAACGGTTATTTTTTGCACTTTCAATTCACCTGGCCCCCCCCACCCCCCACCCCCCCCCCCCCCCCCCCCCCCTCCCCCCACCTTCCTCCCCCCCCCACCCCAATGTTTATGAGATGTAATAGGATATGCCTGTTGTTTCTAAGTCTTTTATATATTGTACGAGTGCCCCTGTCCCCTAGATTTAAAGTAATGTAAGGTAGCTTATAGTTGCTGGGTGGGTGCCGCTTAAGGAGATTTCCAAAAAACACGTTAAACTGTTATGTTTTTGATATAATAAACGGTATTTTTTTGCATCCTTTCAACTTCACCTGTGGTGAATATAGAATTGCTGTTTAAGATTCTTACGTAGATGCTTGCGTCATTTTTTTGAGATGAGTCTGTTGCTGACGGGTGCTGCTGAAAAGTAACAAATAGGACATGAAATAACTGTATAATGTTTGATTAAATATAATCGGTATTGTTTGCACTTTCCAATTTTCAACCCTGTTGGTTGAATACATAGAATGCAGTTTTAAGACATTTAGTTAGTAGATTGCTGGATTCAGTAGTTTAAGTGAACATGTCTGCTGGGGTGCGCTAAAAGTGTCAAAAAAAACACGTAAACTGTTTTGTTTGTTTGATGGATAATTACAACTGTATTTTTTGCGATAATTTCAATTTGTTGACCTGTGATTGTAAGATGACTTAGAATTGTGTCTTGTTTATAGAATTTACTTTGTATAAGATTGTGCTGCGAGTTCTAGAATGGTGAATCAGTGCTGGAGGTGCTCAAAAAGTCAGAGAATGAAATACTAATCACACTATCAAATGTTATTCTGTTTTGTGGATAATAGTTTAAATAACTGTATAGATTTTTTGTCACCTTTTTTCAATTCTATCCTGTGGTAGGAATTATAGATGATGTCTGTGCGGGTGTTGTAAAGACTTCTACGATAGAGTGTTGCTGGTCTGAGCGGATGCTGAGATTTTGAGATGCGCGCGTATTAGGTTTTGTGATTCTTGGACAGTGCGCCAAAAGTCAAAAAGAAACACGCTAACTGATGTTTTTAGTGATGATACTCACGGTATTATTTTTGCAACAAACCAACCTTGTGTGATACAAGAAATGTGGTTTGTATATAAGTAGTTGCTAGGAGTGAGGTGGCTTTACTTATCGTAAACGCGAGAGGTGTCCGACAGTGTGGTAATGGGTAAAGAGATCTTGATACACTCTAGAGCTCTAGGTTTGTAAATGGTTTAGATGATCGTTGATAATATTAAAAGTGGAGTTTGCTAGCTGAACAACAGAGACCTTGGCGCTAAGGTGTACTAGAAACAGCTCGCACTCGACCACTCTTTCAACGAGTGTAGAGAAGAGATAATAGAGAGATGTAGAGAATTAAGGAAGTTGTGTGATGTGGTATCCCCGCGTAGAGAATAGTGACGTTCTATAGGGGCGGCTTTTGGCCGCGGAAGAGATATTGCGCAAGATAGAGGATTATATTTTGATCTATAGCAAACGTCTGAGTAGAGATGCCCCGAGTGTACTGTGATGGGATACGTTTTTTGACGTACGCGGATTTATGCCAGGGTGTATTGGCTCTCTGACGGAGGGGAGCCCGTTAGTTTTGAGAGATCTTGTGGGCGATGTGTCGAACTTGGTATGTTGAGAATAGTTTTATGAGCACTTCTTTAACTGTGTATCCAGGCTGGAGTCGATGTAGATAGTATGTTGTTTCTCGTTGATTCACATCGATGTGGCTTTTTTGATTAGGATTTAGTAAAGGAAATTTGTTTAGTTCGAATAAATAATGATTGTAGTATTTGTGAGAAAGATATCATAATTATTGGTTTAGAAGAAAATTTTGGAAAAAATTTTACCTATTTCAAACTTCAAAAAATTTCTGATGTAAGAACAGATAGTTATTCCACTCAAATAGTTATAACTAGCATTACCATTATGTGTCTGCTATGTAGTTTGGCACTAAGTTTTCTTAAAATGTCGTTTTGTTTTTTTACAGACAATATGGGGCTAGTTTAAATTTCTAGAGTAGTAATTTTCAAATTTTCAAGAAAATTTGCATATACATATTTTTATGGACTAGTCCAGTTCGCTAGACGTGACTTGGAATGACTCCCTGTATATGGTTAGCATTAACAGCCGAATGATATAATTGAATCAGAGCTCTTTCTGTCAAATGTGTTCAGTAGATAGAAAACTTACAAACTCTCCTGTTTAAAGTATCAGAGTAATAACAGCTTATCGTTTTCGAAAGTTTTACTTAAACCACATTAGGTGTTTTCACACGAAAATTAAAGCAAAGTGGAAGTGAAATTTCAAAATTTCAGTCATTTTTTTGCAGGCGGATGTTGCATTCAAAATATTTTTATGCTTGTTATGCTTTGAGTCAATGGGTTAAACTTAAATACGGTAACAGTTGTGATTACTGGTGAAGAATGCAAGATTATTATTATAGATTGATTCACCAGATTCTGCCGTTTTCAGCGATATCACTATTGTGTGGCTTCCTTTAGTTGACATTATTTAGCTTCAAGCCACCAAAGCCCAATGAATTAATAGGATGGAGCAAGACTACTGGACAATTTTATCTCTTTGGTGGGCTCCTCAATTCTCATTACAAATTTTTATTTATGGGCCATTAAGGTTATGTGCTTGGACAGCCTCCTATAGAGTTCCAATAAAATCTAATTTATAGATTCCCCATAAAAAAGACACCCTAATATTGGAAAAATCTATATTAACACCCTTACGGAATAGTATCCAGAAGGTGTAGTTGAGTAGATTATATCTTTTCCCCGGACAAGTGCTGTAGTCCTGTTGCACTTAGAATATATTTGTATGTATTTATGCGTGCGTGACTCTGAAAACTATAGATATAAAAAAATATCATTTGTTCCAATAAATCTTGCCATTTTGTAGCTGAAAATTGTTTAATTTTATTACAAGACGGAATCTTGGAATAAGAATAAATGATCCTCAAATATTTAAAAAGGTTGTGGTTGAGATCGACAAATTTTGTGTAGCGTTGGTGGTTTCGCGCTAAAGATGGTCGTGTTTCGCGCATAAGATAGGCGATGGCTGGTTGAGGATATAGGTGGGTGTTGTAAAACTGCGTGTGTGGGCGCGCAACCTGGCTAGGGTACTGGTACAAGGTCGAGGGACGTGCTATTTGGGGTTTTTTGGCAGCACAGATTATTGGTGGGCCCATGTCGCATCTCCAAAGCCACAACAGTACTAAAACAGGTGAAAACTTCCAGAAGTTGCTCCATTTGGATTCGAACGCTGCCCCTCTGGGATCTCTACCTATGGGTTTTGTATTTTGCAGTTTGGGCGCACAGGTGTTTCCGTAGTTTGTTTTTTAGCATCTGGGTCATGGAAATGGAGGGGGAAAATCGCAGTTCCGCCATTGTTGTTTGGGCTTCATTTTTGATCAGTATTCGCCGCGCATACGGATAAATGACAGGGATAACTTTACTATGGGGGTCGGTACACCAATGTACAATGATAGAAATTTTATTTGTTTTTTATGTTTTACTTACTTCGTTACACAATAGAAGCGAAGTTTATAAAAAAGTTGCGTTTTTTTTAAGTGAATGTCGTATTGTCGTGTACAGCGATCATAGCTTTCGCATTAATTTTTTTTGCATTATGGAGCTAATGCTTGTGGGCTTGTTTTTTACGAGGAGAGTGTATTTTTGATGTTTTGTTATGATTTGATACCTTACAGGTGGGGCATTGTTAATGATGCTTTTGAATCAGCGGTTTGTTTTATTAAGGTTCTTTGTGAAGCAGCATTTGGTTGTACTATAAAAAACAGACTAATCAGTCCTATTGGTTAAATAAAGTGTTGTTTTTGTATATGGGTAGTGGGATGGGGGGTTTTTGTGATTTCACTCGCAGCCCTCTAACTTAATTTAGATGACATTGCTCTAGTTTTAATCTCAGCAAGGTTTTGATCAATGAGATTACAGAGGAATACCAACATTTGTTGTGATATCTTGATTTTATATGTTTTACTGCGCTTTTACACAAATAAATAAACATTATAATTTGAAAAAAGGAAAGACAACACGTTTTTGCATCACCGCAGTTCTGAGAGCCATAACTTTTTTATTTTTCTGTTTATGGAGCTGTATAGGGGACTCTTTTTTTTGCTGGCGGGATGAAAGTTGAGTTGTTTTTTATTGGTCATATATGTTTTTGGGGGGACAAGACTTTTCGGATCGCGCTTGTTTTAATCTGTTTTTTGGAAGGCTAGTGTGGATAGAAATATTTACTGCTCAAATCACTTCAGCGAAGTGTTTTTTTTAATTTGTATTTGTAATTATGCGTTCACCCGTCGCAGTATCACGTGACTCAGAGTTAGTTTTACTCTGTGGGTTGAGACGCTTTACATTTTAGATCCAGCACTGCTTCAACCCTGTCCATTTCGGAGTATAACATAATTTTATGTAGTTTTTTTTATTTGAAAGTAGGTAGCAGACATTTTTTTTGAACAAAAAAAGAGTGGTTTTTATTTTGTGGTGAAACAATATTTGATTTTGCCATCGCATATATCTTTCGTAATGTAATGCGCTAGAGAAGACTTGTTTAATTTTTTTCCCGAGTGTAAATACATGGAGCTGTGTACGGACTTCTTTTTTTATGTCATCTAGGGAACTCGGTGTTGGGATTGAACATGATCGCGATGTTTTTATCTTTGCCATCCACTCTTTGATGTTGTTATATGAGTTTTATGATTACTCTTTTTTGTTAACTTACTCTATCATATTGTGTTTGCATGACTCCTGGGATTGATCACAAAGAAACAATCGTCTATTTCTGTGACTTGTTTTGTTTGGGGTTTTTATTTGTACGGCGGTTCACGTCGGTATATATTTAAACATGACAGATTTTATTGGGTGGGCTGTGTCGTACGCACGCAGGCGATGGGCTGATGACCCGCAAATTGCTACAGGGTACTTTATTTAGATTTACTGATCTTTCCCATTTTTTTGTAGGGGCGACATGGAGGTTGTTGGTAAGGGAAATAGAAAATCAAGGGGCGAAGTGTCACGTGTTTTTATTTTATTTTTTGTTGTTTTTTTGTGTTTTACTTTTTAATTTACACTTTTTTTAAACTTTTTCATACTTTTTACACTTTCCCCCAGGGGGGAATTGCTTGACGATCGCGTCAGATCATTATGCAATAGGAAATCAGCATACAGCTGTTAGCTGTATCCTGTCTCCTTGGGCAACTGTCTGTCCAACGCTGCTCACATGCATTGTGGAATCGTGACGTCACCAGACAACCAGGATGCTGTCATTCAGCGATCCGGGCTGTCTGGTCTAATAGGGAGACCGGGTTAACGGCGCTCTCAGCGCCAGTTACTGCGCCGAGGACTCACGGGCGGAGGAGATCACTCCTGCCGCGCGCCCGCAGTAACGCGATGTCGTCGACCACGATTGTCGCGACATCGGGGGGTGGGGGTGGTTAATCCCTCCGCGGCCGCACAGCTCGCGCACTCAGGCGTGGGGGGATGCGGCATGATGCCAGCGGTTAATATTACCGCTGGGGTTTCATGTTTTTTTACCGCTGTCTTGCGCGCTCCGCTTGTGGGATGGGCGCAAGATCGCCGTGACGTTACTCATACGGCAATTGCGGGAAACCCCTACCCGACATTGCCGTATGAGTACGGCAAATGTCGGGTAAGGAGGTTTAATAATAAAGATATTCCACTACAAATGTCTACACTAAGTCTTGGTGAAAACTTTATCCAGGTGTTCTTATAGATAGAGCTTGTCTGTGTTCGCCCGCGGGCCCCCCCAGCCCCCGCTCCCACCGCCGTGAATTTACTAGCGGTAAGATTTGCTTTAAATTTTCTAGCTAAAACTACATAAAATGTTCAAATTCCTAATCTAACTAAAAATTTGGAAGGATAACAGCTAATAGTAGAGGTTCTCTCTGTGCAGAAATAGGACTAATTTCGCTGAGATGTTGGCCACAGGCATGGAACGCAGGTCCTATCTATGAGACGCTGAGAGGACACTGAGGCTTGAAACAGGAAAACGCTGTTCTATGTAAAAGACGTGGTCTGGTCATGTGATTTTTCCAGCAATGCACCATACACATTCCCAGTCGACGTCGCCACACATCTCACCCTGCTCTATTCTGTGAATTCTCATTTGCTGGGGCCGCCAAAATTACAGGGAAAGGCCGAAAAAGGAGCAATCTGTAATAGATGATGCACAGATTTAACCTTAATTATCCGCATGATCTGAAAATTTCGGTCACCATAAAAACCTTCCCGATTTCAACTTTGTCGATAAAAATCGCTCAACACTAATCCTAACTAAATCATTACAGGATTAGAGACTTCATAAGGCATGGTTCACATATGTGGAACCTCGGAACCTCCGTCACAAGCTAACGCTACTTATCTTTTCTGGTCTAAACAGTGAGACACCATGCGACAACCTGACAGACCCACTATAATCAATTCTAGAGGGGGGTAAGCGCCTGTTTGTGTCTGTTGTCAAACTGATTCTTTTGTTTGCATTTGAACCTCTGCAATGGAGGTTCCAGACCCCTGACGCAGATGTGAACTAAGCCCAAGTGTTTGTACAGAGAGGTCAGAAGATTAAAATTTGTCAAGCTGATGTAGGTTACCTGTAGTACTAATTCTATATTCATTCTGTGTATGTTAAAGCTGGGTAAAAACTGACAAGTACTTCCTTGCAAGAACATAGAGGGAGAGAAGAGATCTCGTCCACCATTTCTACACTATTCTTAAAATTTGCATATGTCAACAAGATGGTATAAGAGTAACCATCAATATACAGTATTACATTAGAGAGAAAAACATGTCTGAAGTTCACCATATGCCTTTTATTCCTTCTGAAACTCCAAACACATAAAAACAAGGTTAAGCTTTGGCGAGCAAGTGACAGAAAGACACCTGTGGCATTGGCTTATTTCTAGTAGAACTAAAGGATCTAGTATTAAAATTCAGCATGTCCTATCCTTTTTTCCTCCAACATTATCCATTTAGAGCTAGTCAGGAGGCCTCCATATACAGAAGGTAAACAGCCAATCTCCCTGAAATCATTGGTATGTATAGATAGATAAATACATTCCATTTGAGGCTGGTTAAGATCTTAACTTGGAGATATATTGCTATAATTATAATTTGTGGTCCTCCATCCTCTAGGACACTTGTGACCCCATCATTATTTTATAGATTGAAGAGAAGGGGTCATGTGGGTGTGATATAATTAACCCTAGGGGCTGGTTCACACGGCTTATTCAAGCAGTAAGTGCGGCTTGAATAATACGGCTTGAATAAGGGGCGGAGGCGTATCCGCCGGGATAATGAACTTGTCAATTTCTCCCCGCCCGGCGGATTCGCCGAATGGATGGGGGAGACGGAATCCAGAGTTCTCTATGAGAACTGTGGATTACCGTAATGGTTGGGACGGATTCCAGCCATATTGCAGCGCAGTACGGCGCGCAATACGGCTGCAATCCGTGCCCAAAATAAGCCATGTGAACAGCCCTTAGGTGTGCAGCAGGGTTCTCTCTCCCAGCTTTTGATGGAATAGAGAGAGGCTCAGTGGTGACTACATAACTGTAGATCAGACCTGGGCATTGTACGGTTGGATGTGGCCCGCGGTGTATGATGCCCAGGTCTATTAATAGCAGCGCTGAAGGCTGCTGCGGCCGGGTAGTGCTGGGAAGCCGCGGCAGGCCATCAGCGCTGCAGTAAATATCCCCAGTATGTGTATTAGGCAGCGACGCGATGTAGTCAGCTCATCACGCCGCTGCCTCTCCTCTGCGTATAGAGTAGTTACTCTGTGCGCGGAGGAGCGTCCCAGCGCTGGCGACGTGATGACGTCATCAGGCGGCCATCTTTGAGTAGAAGAGGGAGATGCTCGGTGGGGAAGCAGGTAAGCTGGTGAGTATTAGTTTTGTTATTTTTAATTTCTGTCATAAATCTATATACCTATCTGAGAAGGCCTATGACTATCCATATAGCTATCTGAGGGGGCCTATGACTATCCATATAGCTATCTGAGGGGGCCTATGACTATTGAAACAACAATCTAAACCATAACTAATGCCTAAGGGTATAGTTAAAATATAACTTTTAATAATTCAATTAAGAGCACACCAAACCATATAGATATACAAAGAGATACAAAACAGCGGAGCACTCGCCCCGACAAGGGCGACTCCGCGCTGGAACACTACAACAACAATTATCAATACCACAGAAATTAACAGTACCACGAAAAATATACTAGACAATTATAAACATCACAGAGACAAACACAGGTACAGCATCCACTCTTGATAGCAGGACACCAAATTACAGACTTAAGATATCTCACATAAACAACCAGAAAACCAATATCCAACGCGTTTCCCCCACACAGATATTGTGGGTTCATCAGGGAACAAAAGAATATATATTCGTCTGTATAATATGAGAATAAGATATTATGCTTACATCCCTTTAACAGTCAGTATATAAAACCAGGTCCCAGGATCCTGTGATGTAACGTTCCAACAATAGTACTCCCAAAGCGGAGGGATGTCCAGCAAAATAGATATAGCAGAAACCCTCCAAACACTTTCAGGGCTATATATATATATATATATATATATAATATATATATATTTATATATATATATATTTGTCTAGGTTCAGGGACTTACCCGTTAGTCCCGAAAGCAACGCACGCGGCGTCCCCACCTGTAAACCGCGCATGCGTGTTAAACTGCCGCGAAATCCCAGCCGCGGACATCTCGCGGGAGCGCCGCGCAGTCGTGCATGCGCAATTGGCACCACGCAGGTATGAGGGCAAATGCCATTACAACACACAACAACAATATGTAGATGCGTCTGCGCGAACGGCCGCACGGGAGCATTAGTACCGAGCGGCATATAGAGGCAGTCAATGCTGCAATATAGATTAAAAAATAATAAAATTATCATAGCGCTGCTTATAAAGATTATGTAGACAAATGGCAATTACCTAAATAGTATGTGGCATACCAATGAGCATAACCACACATACCTAATGGATCACTACCTTAGCCCTAAGATCATGTTACAAAAAGTATGTTCAGATTAGTAACAAAAAAGGAAGAAAGAAACTGCATATGTAATAAAGTAATTATAATCAAAAAATACCTAAATCATAACAATAACCATGATGTAAAGATAATGATGATAGTAATAAACTGATAATCAACAGGGTGTATTAAATGAAAGATGTAAAAAGAAACAAATCGTTTAATCCATGTGGATGGAAGGTTTTCAAATAAAAAATCCAATGGGCCTCCCTTTGGAGTATCTTCCTATTAAAATCCCCTTTTCGTGGGGGAGGGGTAACAACCTCAATCACCGAAAACTTAATTGACAATGAATGATTGGGATGTTTTGTGTCCATGTGGTGCCCCAGGGGAGTGTCACGGTGGTGTTTGATATCCCCCAGATGCTCCAGTACTCTGTCTTGCCAATATACATACATGGACAACACAATGAGGCCTGGTTATAAGCCCTCGTTTTTCAGTTTGCTAGTTTTTCATATGGGAAATCTCTCCCTATAAACAAGTTAGTCACTGTTTTAGAAACATTGATATACTTGCACGCCGTACAAGTACCACCGCCTTACTGCGAACCAAAAGTATCCCTATTTCTTCCCTCATTCTAATTGTAATACGGGGAAGAGGATCAATAAAATCAGAATATGGGATTTTTGTTGTAAATAGCGGCCAAAAATTGGCAATGATGCCTTTGACCTGCTGGAATGCATTATCATATGTACCAATCACCCTAATTCTCCCACCAGATTTATCCTCCTTAAATTTCTTTGGATATAATAGAGGAATTCGATCCACTTTTCGGGCCTGTTGGTACGTGAAGACAAGGCTCCTAGGGTACCACGTCAAGAAACGTTGTTGTAAAATATGCCTTTCTTTAAATATTCAATAGTGGAACAGTTGCGTCAAGTGCGTATGTACTGACTTGGGGATACCCGGCGTAGTGGGAATGGATGAAAACTATCCCAATCTTAGTAGGCTTTTTGCCTGCCGTAGGTTTCCTTAAAGAGGAGGTTTAAAGGGACCCCAGTAGAATTCTTCCTTTTTAAAGAATCCGAAATATCAATTCAGTCTTGTGTATAAACCGAAGTGAATTTTAGGCCAATCTATTAGTATTCAGATTCTCCAAACAAATTGATGAACGGTTTTGATGATCCTGACCAAAAAATTATGATATATTCAATATAACCCCCCAGAATTTAATGTATCTCCTGGACCTGCTGGTACTGGTCAGAGAAGACAATCGTGTTTTTCCCCCAGCACAGGGGAGGTTTGCGAAATGAGGGAACATGGGCTCCTCATGCACGTCCCCTGAGCTGGGGGTTTAATAGCGTTCAATTAAAAAGGAAGAAATTTCTGGTAAAAAAACGCAACAAATCAAGGACAAGTTGGTTATGTTCTTTAAGGAAACTTGCTCGGGTCTCCAAGCAGGTCTGCACAGCTCTCAATCCCAACTCATGCGGGATGGAGCTGTACAGAGCCTCAACATCTATACTACAGAGGAAGGTATCAGGATCAATAGTAAGACCCTCAATTTTCAAGAGAAGGTCGGTAGTGTCCCTGATTAAAGAGGGCAATGAGATGACAAACGGTTGTAAAATGGAGTTGATATAGATACTCACATTCTGCATTAAATTATTTATCTCTGATACAATGGGTCTACACCTAAGGGGACTAAAGCCCTTGTGGACCTTAGGAAGGTCATAGAACGTGGCTATTTGTGGTGCTTTGGGTAACAAGAATAGTGTTGAGCGATTATTATCGACAAAGTTGAAATCGGCACAGTTTTTGTGTTGATCGAAGTTTTTAGATTATGCGATAATTTAGGTTAAAATCTGTGCATCATCTATTATGAAACGTGCCATTTTCGGCGCATCCTGTGATTTTGGCGGCCAGACAATCAGCTTACAGAATAGAGCAGGGTGAGATGTGTGTGCGACGTCATGACTGGGATGTGTATGGTTGCGATTGTCTGGAAAAATCACATGACCTCGTTTTACATAGAACAGCGTTTCCTGTTCAGCCCCAGTGTCTCTCAGCGTCTCAGAGCAGAAAGGATGTGCGCTCTGCTTGTGTCCAAACAGCTCCAGGAAATTATTCTATTTCTTCACAGAGAAACCTCTACTATTAGCTGTGATCCTTCCAATTTAGTTAGATTAGAGATTGGAAGATTTTATATAGTTAGGTAGAGAATTTTAAAGGTGCATCTAACGCTGTAAAGTCACAGGGGGAAGAGGGGGAAGAGGGGGGGGGGCGCGGGCGAAACACAGAAAAAGCTCTATAAAGAATACTGGGATTTAAAATTCACCAAGACTTAGTGTAGACATTGCACTGTAATAGCTTTTATTATTAACAGTTTTCTATTGAAATATTTCCCGGATATTGGGCGGCCTAAACTTATAGGATACACATCTTTTCTAGTAACTGCAGGTCTCTTTGTTAGGGTGAAAAACTCCACTTTTATTTCAGTATACATTTCAGATAGGTGTTCATTTTCAATTTTGCCCCTTCCACCTTTGTTGATATATCCAACTTGCACTTAAATTTGAATCCAGCAATTTTATAGTCACCACAGGTTTAATTGAAAGGTGCCAAAAATTATCTTGTATTATACGAATACATAACAGATACGTGTTTTTTGACTTTGGCGCACTAAAGCTTTGTTGATAGATTAATTTGCAGTTATATTTGAATCAAACAATTTTGTTTTGATTTGAGGGATTTGAGAATAGCTGTGATTTGCCGTTTTTTAATAAGACTTTCCAAAAGTCTTCCATACCTTCTCAAATTTTTATCTTTCTGAACAAAGAGGGGGGTAGGACATGGAGGTAGAGGTATGAGAGAAGGTGCTCCTTCCCCGTGCTGGCGACAACACGCCCTGCCAGCGGATCGTCAGTTGCAGGACCGTCAGGCCTGTCATCGCTGGGTCAGGGCCCGTGAATCTCAAATAAGAACAGCGTCGCCAATTGTTCTTCAGTGGTTAATGCAACCTGCAGCTCATCTTTAACATAGCTAGCAATCCTGTTTGAGACAACCATTTTTACAATTTAAAAAAAGAGAAACAAAGACATGGTGGGATTCCATGTATTTTAAAAATGTGTTTTTCTAGAATTAAAAGTACTAAAAAAAACTTGCATGTACAAAATAGCTGTTAAAAAAATTCCTCTGAATTGTACAAGGGAAGGTACAGGAAAACTTGACCAGATGTAGGTTATTCAGAGGACATGGGTATGGAGCATGGACAGAGAACAAAGTACAGGGACAATTTCCTCCAGTACGTTGAGTTAAAATGAGAAAAAGAATGCCAAAAGAAAACAGGCACCCGGGTGGAACAGGGCGTTAAACCACAGTATTTCCCAAATGAAGCTCAATTGGTCCGCATATTACGGAGGGGCAAGCGTACCCAGGACAGGGACAGTATATGTCCAGTGAAAATACAATGGTGGTTGAAAGACTTTCCCATTTCCGGCACTTTTTAATCTGTGGGTCAGACAGGTTTAATGGTCATTCTGCGGTACAGGAAAAGATTATAGTCAATGTCCAGTTCAACTAAAATGGTGGTTGAAAGACTCCTTTTTCCAGCACTTTGTAATCTGGGGTATGCAGGTTTGGGCCTCATGCTGTGGCCCAGGACAGGTTTTAGTCAATTTTCCAGTGAAAAATAAAATGGTGTTTGGAAAGATTCCTTTTTCTGGCACTTTTTAATCTGGGGTCATGCAGGTTTGGGGCTCATGCTGTGGCCCAGGACAGGTATAGTCAATGTCCAGTGAAACTAAAATGGTGGTTGAAAGACTCTTTTTCCGGCACTTTTTAATCTGGGGTCATGATGGTTTGGGGCTTGCTGGGGCCGGGGACTTGTATAGAAGTAGTTCAACTAAAATGTGGTTAAAAGACCCCTTTTTTCCCAGATTTTAATTTGGGGGTCATGCAGGTTTGGGGCTCATGCTGCGTTCCAGGACAGGGATATTCAATGTCCAGTTCAAGTAAGATGATGGTTCAAATCATACTGCCTTCTGGCACTTTTTAATTTGTGGGTGATGCAGGTTTAAGGGTCATGCTGTGGTACAAGACAGGGTAGTGAATGGTGTGTGATTTTTTTTCTGTGGCTTTTATAACCTAAGTGTGTTGCCTAAGACGTAGCACGTATCCATTTGACTGTTGTGGATGTTAATTCCAGCTTCTCCAGCCCTGTTTGGGTGTAAAATGAAGGTGTTGTTGCTCTCCCATAGACTTTAATGGTCATCGCTCATAATCGACCACTCACTATCGACTATCTTGTCGATGATGGTCGACTATCGACCATCGACCGATGTCGATGGTCAACGTAATCGCTCAACACTAAACAAGAACAATAATTCATTATTGTCAATCAATTCTGGTTTAATATCCCCTCCAGTTTTTTTCTAAAGGCATCAGAGGGATCATTTTTCAAGATCCCATACCCTGAAGTATCCTTAAGTATCTCCAGACACATATTTCTATAATCAATGTGATTTTGTACCACTATGGTCCCCACTTTATCCGAAGGTTTGATGACCAACGAGTGGTCTTTTGTCAGATTTTGAAGTGCAACATATTCTTCCCTAGAAAGGTTATAATGTAAGGGTTTAACCTCAGGGGCCCCTTGGAGTTTTTCTATAGCATCACAGACCACTTGAACGAAGGTGTCAATATTCTGATCTGTTATGGGGGGGCATTTTTGTGCTTTTGGGTCTCAGTTTCGTAAATGGGCCTTTAGAACGATCCCTCTCCCACTCCTCAAGTAGCTCAGTCAAAGCACGTACATCTTGGAAGTCCTCTGGGTTAATGCTCAACTCAAGACATTGTCTCTTCTCGTTGAGCTTAAAGAACTTTTTTCATTTGAGAGTTCTCCCAAATAGATGGATATCTTTTGCCCAGTTGAAGGCATTAAATGGGGTATTGGGTACAAATGACAACCCTTTTTCCAAGACCTGTATCTCTTTTAAA
>JAODAL010036965.1:0-41001 GCA_025379985.1 Phyllomedusa bahiana
GGTGGGTTTGGGTTAGTAATAGACCCGGTAGACGGTAGGTAGGTCCCAAATAATTAGGTCGGTTGGAAGGTAGGTAGGCCCCAGCTAGGCAGGCCCCAGTTAGGTAAGTAGATAGGCTCCAGGTCGGTAGGCCTCATGTGGGTAGGTAGGCCAAAGTTAGGTAGGTAGGCGGTTGGTAGGCCTCAGGTAGTTAGGTATATAGGCCCAAGTTAAGTAGATATAATAGGTTCCAGGTATGTATGTAGACAGTAGGTAGGCCCGAGTTTGGTAGGTAGATAGGCTCCAGGTAGATAAGTATGTAGGACCCAGTTTTGTAAGTATGTTGGCCCCAGCTAGGTAGGTATGTAGGGTCCAGCTAGGTAGGTATACTGATCCCAGCTAGGTATGTATGTAGGCCCAACTAGGTAGGTATGTAGGGCCCAGCTAGGAAAGTATGTAGGGCTCTGCTAAGTAGGTATGTTGGCCCCAGGTAGGTAGGTAAGTAAGGTCCAGGTAGGTAGGTATGTAGGGCCCTGTTAGGTAGGTATTTTGGCTCCAGCTAGGTAGGTGTGTAGGGCCCAGCTCGTTAGGTATGGAGAGCCCTATTAGTTACAAAGAAAAATATAAATAATTAAACTCACCTGTCTCCCTGTTCCCAAGATGAACGGAGGCTGGTTTCTCCAAGTGAAGCCTGGCGTAGGCGTCACGATGATGTGACATCAACGCGCCGCCTTTGTCAGGACTCACGGCCAACACCTGGTAGGCCTAAGGTCTAAAGCTTACTAGGCCGAATACTGAACGCTCAGGACACACCACTTCTTGGCTTCTGTCAGAGGCATTAGTTTACCATACACAGCCTGGCATATATGTTAGACGGAACTAGAAACATGATGTGTAACAAGCTTTAGCTGCGTCTTGGTACAGACCACAGTGTGATCATAAAACATAGGTCACAATAGAAACATCTATGCCCAACCCAGATCTACAGCCTTGGTGGTAAATGGGGTGATCCCAGGTCAAAGCTACATTCTTGGGACACAAAATCAGGACAGTTATCAACCATATTATTCATGCTGTTAGAGCATCACATGATCAGATCAGGAGAATTATCTCTGCGTCTACGTTCAGCTTTTGTTTTACCAGTGCTGTCCACATGCTGGGTCTGCAGGTGACCACAGAAAAACACTAATTAGCCACAAGTCAACGTATTGCAAGTTATCGGTATTGCCCTTTAAATTAGCCTCAGTCAAGGAATCACCTTAGTCTTCCTCCTTCAGCTCATAAACAACACAAACTCAAGGCGTATAATTCAATTGTGTAGCATTCATTTTACTTATATTAAACGTATGCTGTATATCTTCTGGACCGCACGGTCCCAATACAGTCTATAATCGCATGTACAAAGGCAATAGTGGGCAATACTTAGCTGCAAATCAGCTTATATAAAGATAGTTACGATTCCAGCATGAGCTGACATAAGAGCGTCCGCACTCCACGCTACCAAGCGAGCGACGTTTCGGAACACACCGTTTCCTTCATCAGGCAAGGATAGCTTGGTAGCGTGGAGTGCGGACGCTCTTATGTCAGCTCATGCTGGAATTGTAACTATCTTTATATAAGCTGATTTGCAGCTAAGTATTGCCCACTATTGCCTTTGTACATGCGATTATAGACTGTATTGGGACCGTGCGGTCCTGAAGATATACAGCATACGTTTAATATAAGTAAAATGAATGCTACACAATTGAATTATAAGCCTTGAGTTTGTGTTGTTTGTGAGCTGCAGGTGACCACACCTGTCACATATGATGTGGATTGGGATGCTATGAGTAAGTCTTAGCTGCCTGGCAAGGATAAAAGGATGTGATTATCAGTGTTCCTAGAGGTTGCAATGAGGATAATTCACTCTCTCTCTTTTTTAAAAACTGTCTCATTCCCTTGCTCATCTCTCTCTTGCAGTATTGCTGCTCCCCTCCTCTATTCCTCTGCTCCCTCTGGATCTATACATATCCCCATGCCCTCCCCCGCCCTCTCTGCGCACACCTCTGACGCTCTTGGTATAGTGAACAGATGGCAGTCGACAGACGCTGCTGAGGTGTAATGCGATTAGAGCGAGCTCATTTCAATCGTTGGCTTCCTCCTGTGCCTGCCACCTCCCCTCCCTCTGCCACCAGACCTCCTCACACCTGCCATGTATCTTTAGGTTTCTGCCCCATGCCAGGGCATGCTTTAAAGGCAGGACGGTATACTGTATCTTAAAGACTCATTTGGCATCATTATACTTTTGATTAAACGTATGGGCATATTTAAGTAATTGTTTGTTGCCTGTTTTTTTTTCCGGCAACATCAACAATATACTGACCCCATATATCCGTTACATTGTGAAGATCTTAGGGGGGCACGTGGTATTTCCAAAACTGCGATGAATGCATGGATTACCTTTATCATTGGGTGTTATTGCTTTGCTCAATTAGTCCCAATAGCAACAACTGTGGACAACTGGAGCTCCTGGGCTGCAAAATCTATAAGAGGACAACACTATCACAACTATCATACATAATTTATAATAATGGTCTGATATTTGGAGAATAAACTTTTGGGCCCCAGCTTGCACCAGGGCCCAGGTGCCACCATTATCTCTGCTTCCCATATAGTAACCCCCCATCTGTGGACAGGAGCCACTAAAATCCTTCTGTTTTCATGTAGCTAAAAAAGAACTCAAATAAGAATTTCATGTTGTTGCAGAGCAGTCTGGGGATGGTTAATTCACCATCTTTCCTTTGACAACTTATATAGTTTTTCTGTCTAACGAGTGTCTTTCCCCAAAGCAGAGGGTCTTGCTACAGTGAGCCCCCACTTATCGTCTACAGTTAACATAGCTTCAGGTTCTTGGGGGGGTTGAAGGGACCCAACTCCATTGATAAATCAGACATGCGTCAGAAGAGCATTTGAAAGACGGACATTCAAAACTATATAAAAAGCAAAAAAAACAAAAAAAAACCATACCCTAAATAGAAGCCATATTTCCCTTTATAAGCCTTTCTCATCCCAAAGGCAGGTCAGGTGGGCTGGTAATGTTTTGGAAAAAGGGAGGTGGGGGTGTGGAGCAGGGTCATCAATAGCACAGTCTTGATGAAAATAAAATATGCTCCAAAGGACATTACAGAGAAGTAAATAAAAGAGATAAAAATGGAAATTTCAAGCTTGCTGCGTCTCTTCTGATAAAGGGAGTAAGACGGAGAAGGGAATAATGCGTGGTGAGAAGGTTACCGTCACTTTAAGAGCCAGCCAGGGCTGCATAGGACTGATAACACACAGGATGAAGCCTGTTCTGGAGAGATAACACCAAATCCTAGTATATGCTATCCCCAATCCAGCTCTGCAAGGCCCAGCCACGCAGCCTGACAAAGTGCCATTTAAGATAGAATAAATACAGGCGGCTGAGCCCGTTACCAGCACCTTATTAATCTGCCGCTCACCATTTAAAATGTTGTTAAAAATACAGAGTTTAGCAGACAGAGGCTGAATGGTTTTGGGATCCATCACAACCTGCCAGTGTTCCTCTATTGTCTGCTGCAATTTCTGTCTCTTAACCATTCCATGGCCATCACTCTGCAAAGCAATAGATGTATTGCAAAAGCAAGGTCATTCAGGTGCAACAACTCTCCTCCCTATTCAGGTTCCTTGGTTTAACCATGAGGTTGAGTATCACTGTATTTAGTGTTGGGGAGGGGAAGATAATCAACAGGTCAATGGCTAAGAGACTTGTAAAGTAATGGCCCCTTTTATTAGCCAGTTATCTGCTCAGAGCTGTTGTCACCTCCCATCTCCCACTCTCGGCTAGTAATACAAAGTGCATTAGTCAGTGGTGGGTATCCTTGAGCATAGAAAAATGCTCATCCTAGGATATAGAGAATATCTGTCAGTTGTCCTACGAGCGACCTTCAGAATTAAGAAAGATACAGTAAAGATTTGTCAATTCAATTTCAAATAGTGTGGAAATTCTGCTAGTCTAGAATACAATAACAAGGGTGCAATAGTTCAGCAGTGCATAGGTGTCTGGTACATCACTGATGCCACTTTATTACCAGTCTCACTGGCATGTGGTGAACAGTGAATAGAGCTAAGAAGCAGCAGAGAGTCAGGACCATCGATGACTATACACTACTCACAAAAAGTTAATTTGGTTCCTGGATGAAATTTATGGAAAAAGTAAAACTTTTATACTATAGTGATATTTTATCCTGAGGCCATTTAAGTTGTAGCCAGCAATATTGATTTTCTCATCTCAAACAATTTAAGGAAACAAAAACCAACAACAGTGGAGGGTGAACACCATCAAAAATGTCAGGGTCTCTATAACGAGTCATGTGGCCTTGAGCATCAATTACAGCTTGACAATGACGTCTCATGATGTTCACAAGTCAAGTTATTGACCGCTGAGACATGGCTCCCACTCGTCTTGAAGGGCACCGCTCAGGTCATTGAGGTTCAGAGGTAGAGATGGGCGAATCGATTCTAACGAAAGTGAATTCGTCTTAGAATTTCCCAGGAAAACCTTCGGTTCGGAACGAAGTCGAACTTGTGGTGTACTTCGGTGAACGAAGTGTGGGCTTTTGATTGATAAAATGGCTGCGAGCAATGGCGCTCACATGGGGCAAAGCACTCAGGGAGGAAGAAGGTGTTAGCTGCATGACATGTGCAGGGTGATCCAATCAGAGACCGGCGGATTCTGTGACGTCACTCGCACTATATAAGTCCTGGTCGCGACGCTGGGAGCTCACACTCCTCTCACTGTGCTCATCCAGGAAGGTGCTGCCGCGGCGGATAGCTCTTACTGAAGAAATTGATTTTTATATACAGCGATTTCTTGGGTGTCTCAGCTTGTCTCTGAGACTGTTCTCTCTCTTAAAATGTTTTCAATTTCTAATTTTTTGGGGTATTGGACTGAAAATCCAGTGTGCGTCCAACTGCAGCTGCATATACATTCAAATCCAAGTGGGATCTAAGCCAGTTCCAGTTTTTTGTATTCATTTAAAGAAACAGCGTTTGTACAATACAAAATACCACTTCATTTTAGGCTGCTCAATTCTATTTGTCTCAATTTACATCCAGGGGTTAATTTAAGAGTAGTTTTGCTGGTGTGCTGACCCCCAAGAAACCGTCTTTTTCAAAGCCAAAATAATATACATTTTTCCCAGTAGCCTAATTCATCACAAGCAAAGGTTAATTAACAACTGTATCTCTTGTGTGTGGGCGTAGAAAACACGCATTTGTAAACACGCTACAAAGCTACTATTTTGGTGTCGGCTCAATTCTTTGTCGTAATTTACATCCAGGGGTTAATTAAGCGTTGTTTTTTTGCTGTGTGTGCTGACCCCCAAGAAACCGTCTTTTTCAACGCCAAAATATATACATTTATTCTGTAGCCTAGATTCACAAGCAAAGGTTACTTTAAAATGTATCCTTGTTGTGTGGCTAAGAAACAAGCAATTGTAACACGCTAGACAAAGCTACAAATTTGTGGGTCTCAATTCTTTTGAGCAATTTACATCCAGGGTTTAATTAAGCTTTGTTTTGCTGGTGTGCTGACCCCAAGAAACCGTCTTTTTCACGCCAAAATATTATAAATTTTTATCCTGTACCTAAAATCACAAGCAAAGGTTTATTACAACTGTATCTCTTTTGTGTGGCCGTATAAAACACCAATTGTAACACGCTACAAAGCTACTATTCTGGTGCGCTCAATTCTTGCGCAATTTAGCATCCAGGGGGTTAATTAAGCGTTTTTTTGCTGGTGTGCTTGTCCCCAAGAACCGACTTTTTCAACGTCAAAATATAATAAGTATTTTTCCTTAGCCTAAAATTCCAAGACAAGCAAAAGGTTAATTACAACTGTATCTCTTGGTTGTTGGCGTAGAAAACACGCAATTTGTAACACGCTACAAAGCTACTATTTTGTGGGGCTCAATTTCTTTGGCGCAATTTTACATCCAGGGGTTAATTAAAGCGTTGTTTTGCTGGTGTGCTGACCCCAAGAAACAGTCTTTTTCAACGCCAAAATATATACATTTTTCCTGTAAGGCCTTAATCACAAGCAAAGGTAAATACAACGTATCTCTTGTTGTAATGGCGTAGAAAACACGCAATTGTAACACACCGCTACAAAGCTAACTGATTTTGTGGGCTCAATTCTTTTGGCGCAATTTACATCCATGGTTAATTAAGGCGTTGTTTTTGCGGTGTCTGACCCCAAGAACAGTCATTTTCAACCGCCAAAATATATAAATTTTTCCTGAGCCTAATTCCCACAAGCCAAGGTTAATTACAACTGTATCTCTTTTGTGTGGCGTAGAAAACACGCAATTGTAAGCACGCTAACAAAAGCTACTATTTTGGTGGGGCTCAATTCTTTGGCGCATTTAACATCCAAAGGTTAATTAAGGCGGTGTTTTGCTGTTGTGCTGAGCAAAATAAACCGTCCTTTTCAACGCCAAAATATATACATTTTTTCCGTAGCCTAATTCATGTCCGAAGGTTAATTAAGCCTGTTTTGTGCTTTTACCTTTAGTGTTTTTAAATGACACATACAAGTAAATTTTTTCCTGGCCATCGTTGGTGAAGCGCATTTTAATATCCAAGGGTTTACCAAGCTTGTTACTGGGTTACATTTGGAGTCAAAAACAGGGTGTAAAATTTATCATATACAATATCATCATCAAACAGTGGTCTGAACAATTTAGAACAAACATATGGTCAGACAAGAGGTGGACAAGGCTCGCACGTGCGAGTGGCAGAGGCACAAACATTCCCTGGAACAGGCCCAGGTCGCAGCAACAGCAAGGGGAACGTCGCAGTAGGGGTCACTCGTGAGGCCACAACTGCCGCTGTCATCAGCGGCCGTGATGTTTGTTCAGCAACCCAAGGGTTCTTGATTGTTGACTATTCATCCTCTTGATTTTTCCCCTCCCAGATGACATCTGACAACCCCACCAAGCAGTCGGTGGGTCGAACCTCAGAACACAACCATTAGTCTGGCATGCCCGGAGCGGGTCAGCCGGCCCTCACCCTGTCCTCAGCCCGCCTCTGTCCCATCCGGTTCCCTCAGCCAGATCCTACTATGTGGTCTGGCTCAGCGCCACTATATAGCGAGGATGAACAAATTTAGGAGGGCAGTCAGCAGACTACTTGGTAAACAGCGAAGAAATGGGGCAAAATCGGCTGCTTCTTGCAGTAGGCGGCAAAGTATAGATTGTGGTGAGAGTGGCATGGAGGTCATGTTGTGAAGGTCCATGCCTCGGCCATACCAAGACCGGTGAATGATGACAGAGCAGTGACGATGAAAACACAAATAGATGATGATGAGCCGACCGCACTTGTATCCGGGTGAAGGCAAGGCTTCCATCATCGTCAGGAGAAGATGGCGTCAGCTTGCACTCAGGCAGCAGCGCAGCCAGCGAGTGGGTCGTGTGGCCGTGAGTCAGCAGGTATAGGCTAGCAGTTGAGGTCAGGACCAAGCGGCCACGGGGTAAAAACCCGCGCTTCGCAGGTCCGAAGAAAGAGCAGCACAGGGCTTCAGCGAGGCAGCGTCGCATGTAGTCACTCATTGCGGAGCGTTGGCGGTAAAATCCGATACCGGCCGGTGTGCAGTTCTTTGCATAAGACACCGGAGGAGCCGATTATGGGTATATGTAAGAATCTGTGGGTCAGAAAGTGAGCGTGGCCAGGACTAAACGTGGCACCACGGCCCTGCGCTCAACACATGCCATCGTCACCATCCTGTGGCCTGGGAGAAACGTGGCTCAGATGAGGGTGCCCATCCTGCCGCTGCAGCAACAGCACAGCAGCGCGCCCAGTGGCAACGCATTTCCATTGCATCCAGTCAAGGCTCCACCACCTCTGCAGAAGGGAGCTGTTTTCTCTTTGACATCATCTCCCATTCCAGATGCACCTGCTCCTCGAACTCATGGCGCCAGCATCGTTCAGCGAGGTCGATTGCAATAGACAACAGTATGCGTCCAACCATCCCTAAGGTGCAGCAAGCTGACCGGGGCTCCTGTCCAAGTTGTTGTACTCGCAGTCCCTCCCTTTTCACGTAAATGGTGGGACTCTGCACCGTTTCAGAGAACAAATGGCTTGTGCCAGCCAAGATGGAGATTCCAAGTAGCCGTAATTTCTTTTCAAAAAGGCAGTACCAGCACTTCAATAAATATGTAGAACAAAGGTGGTCAGTGCCTTGAGCTTATCGGTTTTGTTCCAAGGTGCACGGCAGCACAGACGTCTGGAGCTGTAACTACGGTCAGGGCCAGTACATGTCCCTTTACGGCCCACAGGGAAGGAATGGCTTCCTCCAGCCAGGCACACCTACAACTTGGACAGGAGACCGCCGCTTTCTCCTCCACGTTGTCAAACTGCTGCACCTCGCCAATGTCGACTCCATCCTGCCTCCACCACCAAACACCATACTCAGCCTCCAAAAGTACTGGCGTCCACATACCACATGTGTAGGGCACAGCGGTGTCACGCAGTTCTAACACCTGGCTTGCCTCGGCGAACGAATTCACACAGGGGATGGAACTGCTCCCGCGTCCATTGCAGCAAGAAATCAATGTGTGCTTCTCCGCGCCAACTGCAAATCGAACCATGGTGACGGACAATGGGAGGAAACATGGTGTCCGCGCTGCAACACCGAGGAGGGATGGTCCATGCGCCCTTCATGCGCACGTGTTCAATCTGGTTTGTGAAAAGGTTCCTGAAGTCTTCCACCGATCTCAGAACATTCTGGAAAAATGGCCAGAATACTGTGCAATGCACTTTATCCAATCGTACAAAGCCAGGAACACCCTCCTTCGAGTTGCAGCGGCAGAACGGCCCTCGCCCCAACACACTCTGATATGCATGTTTCCACCCCTGGAATTCCACCTGCACATGTTGACTGACTGTAATGAACAGAGAAAGAGGCCATTAACGATTTTTTGATGATCCCCAGGCAGACAAAGTACTCCCCTGTGTAACTTTGATGTCAGCCAGTAAAGCAAAAAAAGCTCATGCATGAACACCTGCCGTTTGTTTGAGGCCATTCGACGTGAGGTGACGGTTTATTGTGTCAGTCCGCCAAGGACACGGGATGAACAACATCAATTCCAAAAAACCGCTTGGGGGGGCTTTCATGTCCTGGATCAGATTCTGAAAAAATCTGTCTGGCAGGGGACTGGAGACGCTGGCGACTACATCTCGAGGCCAAATTTGAGCTCCGGGGGGTACTGAAATGGAGGAGAGGAGGAGGACATTGGAGCAGAAAGCATTGTCTGTGAAATGAGTGGATTTTCTAACCCAGTTGACATAAGAAGATGGGAGGCAGGAGTCAGCTTGGAAGGAGGTGGATGGAGATGAGGAAGACAGCAGATGACCACCCAAGCACCGTGGCAGTATACAGTGGAAATTGAGCAGGAAGCCCCTCAGGAGTCACTTGTTGCAGATTGGCCCGCAGCATGCTTATTTGCCTGGCTAGTGTCAGCCGAATAGTCAGCATCCGGCAGAGGGATGGACCCTTCTGGCTCTCCACCCTATTAGACCCTTCGCTATCGGTCAACAAATGGAGCCTTTTTCCCAGCTATGAGAGGGAAGACAAACTCAAATACAATAGGGAAAATCCTCCTAATCATTGGCTGCTGCTATGTGCGGCATCGGTCCCTCCTCTGACAGGTCTGAACCGGGGGGGTTCCCCTCCGCGCTCAACGTTACTACGCCGGCGGGCTGCTGGGAAGGTTGGGGGGGTAGGACAGTACCATCCAATCATAGTAACCTAAGTCAGGAGTCACTGATGAGCAGCTTTCCTTCACCCGCCGCTAGTGAGGAGGCAGTCGCCAGGCAGCACTGCAGCAGGACCCTGGAGCAGTCCTGAACCAACAGGTTGTGGCCTACTTGGACGCACCTGCCACCCAGTTAGAAGACCGATGACTACTTACTGGTGCAGCCAAACTGATGTGTGGCCAGCAACATTGCCGAGTTTGCATGGAGAAAGCTGTCCTGCCCGCCAGTATAGGTGGCATCAGAGCGGGTGTTCATTGCGCGGGGGCCAATCGTTACACCCACGTGAGAACTCGCTTGTCCACTCGGAAATGTGGAACGACTGACCTTTGTCAAGAATAATCCGGCTGGATCGCCAGGATTTCAACACACCAAGGCCTTAGGCGTCCAGTCCTGGGTTCAAACTACTCTGCCTCACCACTATCTGATGCGCCCACCCACACCTAGCCCACACCATATGCTGACAGTTTCTCCATCTGCCTACCACGCGATCTTTACCAGGGACTGGAGTATTGTCCACCCAACTCAACACTCTGTCATTGTGCCACTCTATGACCACATAGCTTGCCTGCTGCTGTTGTTGTTGCCGAGACATCCACACTGTGTCATTGTGCCACTGTCTGACCTCATTGCTGCTGCTGTGGCCTGCTGCCATGTCCTCCACGAACTGTGTTCATGTGCACATGCCTGGACCTCATGCTGCTGCCTCGCCGTGACCTCCACACTTGTGTGATTGTGCCACCTGTGGCCTAATACTGTTTGTGCCGCCTCCAGAATGTCATTGTGCCACTCGCCCTGATCTCATGCTGCAGCTGTTGTGACCTCCACACTGTATCATTGATCCACTTCTGTGGCCCTAAAACTGTTTTGCCGCCTCCAAATGTCATTGTGCCACTGCTGAATCTCATACTGCTGCCGCCGTGACCTCCACCTGTGTGATTGTGCCACTCTGTGGCCAAATTTGTTTTGCCGCCTCCAAATTCTTGTGCCACTGCCTACCTCATACGCTGCCGCCATGCCTCCAACTGTGTGATTTGCCACTCGTGGCCAAAGTTTTCCCCCTCCAAATGCTTGGCCTCCCTGTCTTATACTGCTGCCCCGTGCCCTCCACACGTGTGATTGTGCCCTCTGGCCTAATACCTTTGCCACTCAGAATGTCATTGTCCCATCCCTGTCTCATACGTGCCCCGTGACCCCCATGTGTATTGTCACCTGGGGCCAAATATGTTTCCCCCTCCGAATGTCTTTGTGCCAAACTCTGATCCATGCTGCTTTGCTGTCGTGCCCTCCACATGTACGTGTGCCATCTGGGCCTAAACGTTTGCCCCCTCCAGAATGTCATTGTCCCACTCCTATCCATACGTGCCCCGTGCCTCCACACTGTTGATTGTCCACTCTGGGGCCAAAATACGTTTTACCCGCCCCCAGAAGTTTGTCCACTCCCGATCTCTGCTGCTGTTTCGTGACCTCCACACTGTATCAGTGTGCCACTCTGTGGCCTAATCGTTTTGCCCCCCTCCAAATGCCCTTGGCCACGCCTGATCCAATTGCTCCCGCCGTGACCTCCACACTGTGTGATTGTGCCACTTTTGTGGCCAAATACGTTTAGCCGCCTCCAGAATGTCTTTGGGCCCCTGCCTGACCTCATACGCTGCCGCCGTGACCCCCGCTCTCAGTCATTGTGCCACTCTGGGGCTTCCTCGTGTTTTGCCACCTCCAAAAATGTCATTGTGCCACTGCCTAAACCTCATGCTGCTGTGGCTGCCGCCGTCACCTCCACACTCTGTCACTAATGTTGCCACCTGAGCCCCTCAGCTTGTTTTTTTCCAGCTTTCTCTGGCATGAGTTTATCAGGCTACATTCCCGCTTGAGTTTTTTGTTCAGTTTTGCCCTCTTAAGTGCCCAGGGAATTTTTAAGTGAAACGATTTCTAAGAGCGGCGGCAGTCATCTGCGTGTCATACTAAAACCCAACATTGTTGAAGACCAAACCAACTCCTCTGCATATTTAAGCATGGCACAACATTCTACAGCACCCTGCAGGCTCTGTGCAGCCTGGAAATAGCTGCTTTTTAACGCGATTCGTGCCGAAGTAATTCGGAATGAAACGAATTTTGTCGGAAAATTCGGCTAAGTGACCGAATCGAATTTTTGAGAAATTCGCCCATCTCTATTCAGAGGTACAGAGTTATGAGCTTCTATACAGTGACTCAGCTGATCTCACAGGTTTTCTAGGGGGATCAAGTCTGGAGACAGTGCAGGCCACTCCATTTGAGGTACCCCTGTCTCCAACAGCCGCTCCCTAATGACGAGTCCTCGATGAGCTGGAGCTATGTCGCCCATGAAGATGTATTTAGCCCTTAGTTGTTTATGCAGAGGCGCAATGACTGGATTAATGATGTTATTAAAGTAGTAGAGGCTGTCACTGTACCATTTACAAAGTGTAGGACAGTTCTGTATTGACTACACACCAAAGTGAAGTAATAGAGAAACTGGGAAGCCAGCTTACTATGTGTAACAATCCCAGAAGTCCTGGTGCACGGACTCCATTCTAAGTAAACGAGAATGGTACAAATGGTAGCAATAAAGGATTAGGCCACAAATCCCACAAATTTTAATGACTAGAACAAATAAAAACATCATGACTAAGAGCACGCATTAGTTTTCGAAACGCGTAAGCGGACATGTCTCTCTGGTTTTACCACTGCAGTGCCTAGGACCAACAGGTGGAGTTGATCCTAGAGGCCCACCAGTTGAACCGTTTATGGGTCCACTGTTGGAGTTTATTTTCGGGGCCCACCCTGCAGCTACTGTAAATGACTGTGCATGCCTCCTATACTCTACCTCTTTCTTTTTGCCTCTTCTGAGGATGTATATGCAGTTAAAAAACAACTCCAGGTCTACCATGCTCAGGGGCCCATTGGGGGGTTCCCTATTCCCCTGTGGGCCAGTCCAAACCTGATGTAATACAATCTGCCATTTGGTCCTGATGTTTTTATTTGTTTTGTTCATTAAATTTTGGGGATTTTTATAATATACCTGAACTGCTGTGCTCAACTAATCCTTTTTTACAACATTGACTAGACACACCTGCCCATACTGTAACACCAACACAACCAAAGGCTCCACTGGTGACAACAGTGGCTGATGCATAGCACACTCCTTGATGTCTCCAGCATCATTGACGGCCATCATTCCTGCTTAGAGCGAATCTATTTTCATCACTGAACAGCTATAAGAAACCACTGGTCCCTCATCCAGTATAGATGCTCCCTGGCTCATGCAAGACGATAATGCCTGTGCTTGGTGGTGTGGTCAGGTATCCTTGCCGGTCATCTAGCAGACAGACTATACTGATGTGAACACTTACGAATGATCTGACGTGACACTTGGTTGCCTCTCACCTCCCTTAAACATGCCTTGAGTTGCCTGGCATTCATCATCCGGTTCCGCAGGGCATTGTTTACAATTAAGCAGTCATCAGTGTGTGATGGAGCCAAAGGACAACCACTTCTTTGCCTTTCTGTGACTCTTCTAGTCTCTCTGTATCTCTATTTTAACCTGCTGATGACACTCTGTGACACTCTAAGTTCAGTGGCCACTTCTGTCTGAGAGCATCCTGCTTGAAGCCTCCCAGTGATGAGGTACTGTTGATCAATTGTAAGGTGTTGTCTCAGTCTCATGATATCAAAATGTGAACAGTATGATGAGGAGGATTGTTTAAATCCCAATTCAAATTGATCCCCTAATTTATTCACTTGTAACTCACTTGTAACAATGGCACCAAGGGGTGACATATCAAAAGGCAAGTGACCAACCATTTCTTGAAGTTTATGTGCTAGAAATAGGAAAATGGGAAAGTATAAGGATCTAAGTGACTCTGTGACAAAAGCCACATATGATGACTAGATGTCACAAGGCCTACATGAAGGAGTATGATATGGGAATGGCATATGGCTGTGCTCAAGACCAAAGTCTAAGATCTTCAATCTGAACCCTTCTGAAGGTGATTGGACTCTACAGGGTGAGTCATAAGTCCCAGGACACCCTTATTTCAGAAATTAAAGGGAAAATTACATACCTGAATACCCCAGCAAGTAATGGGTGAGGGGACCTCTCTTTTAGGCTATGTCCGGAACATGGCCACCATCTTGAAAGTCACCATATTGAAATAAGTTTTTTCAATGTAAAAGGTGGTAATGTATCAATGAATACCAGAATTGTCTCAGAAATCAATTGCCGCAATCAGATTTACAGTATCTCTTGTGGTTGTCAGTAAATTCATGTATTTTAAGGTGACCCTCTTGCAACAATATGTTAGCAGCAGATCCCTAACCTTTCAAGAAACCTTCAGGATAAGCCGCCTTATGTATGTAGATGAAGAGAAGCACTGTAAATGGCTCATACTTGCCAACTCTCCTGGATTGTGTTGAAGACTCATGCAAAAAAAAACTAGACCTTCCACTCCCCCAGGAGAGTTTGCAAACCTCCCGTAGTGTTATAGGACGTCTGGAACCTCCTGCTCTTTAAAGGGGTTATTTCACTACAATGATTGCTTTTTATCTAAGATCTTGCAAAAACAAGTCACTTTGCAATATATGTCCATTAATAATTTCCTACCTATTCCTATATATCCCCTCTTGTATGGGCTGCATCAGCTCCTCAGGTCACTATAGCTACAGATCTGTTTGATCTCTCCTGATAGGCTACCAGCAAAGGTCGCTATAGTTACAGAACTGGCTTTTGCTGCAGCCTAGTAGAAGCCAATAAACACACCTCTGAATTCAAAGTGAAACCAAGAAAACAGAACTGCGGTGAGATGAATCAATGTAGTGAGACAACCCCTTTACGGAAAAGTGATGCCGGGGCAGTGTCTCATTCTACTGAAGGCAGGGGGGCGCTCATGTGGCTAGGCTATAGACGATGTTCTCATCACGTGTGCACTGCTGGAGAGGAGAAATGAGTAGACTTCTTCAGTCCCTCCCCCTTCCCTGCCTCCTCAGATAGTATCTCACCCAGCTTTCCTGGATACTGGATAGGATATACAGCATACATAGAAGCTGTCTGAAACACGATCCTACAGGTGGCACCCACTTTTCCTATCATGGAAAAGTTTAATGCCACCAGTTGGTGGTGGGTATTACTCAGCTTTCCTACACGCTGGATAGCCTATCCAGCATCCAGGAAAGTTGGGTGACACCTCATCCTCCACAGGTGGTACCGAGTTTGTCTGTCATGGAAAACTGGGGGGGATAGTTTTACCCAGTTTTCCTTGACATTGGATAGCCTTTCCAGTCTCCTTGATTTCTGGGTGACACCTGAGTATGATTGGCATCACCCAGCTTTCCTTCACTTTGGATAAACTATCCAGCCTAAGTGTGTTTACATCCATAACGTTTCTTTTTCTTTACAGGTATCACTTTTAAATTATGACGGATTTGGTGGACAAATGTCGGCTCAGCCACAGATCTATATCTTTAATAAAATGATAAAAGAGGGTTGTAGTTGGGGAGTGTTTATTAAATTTAAAAAAATTGTGTTTTTAGTGTCTGTGTTTTTTCCCCATTGTTATTAATGGAGATGTCTGACAGACCACTCTCCATTACTATCGCTCAGGCTTAATGTTAGTGTTGAATTTTGTCATCCCAAGGCTGACACTAACACCCTATCAATATTCCCCCGTACCTAATGCACCAGAAGTAGTAAGAAGAGCCAGGTTACTGTCAGAATGGAGACCTACTAAGGTGATGGTTGGCTTCTCGAGCGGCTATGGGCTAGTATTTTTATGGTGGGAAGGGCCCAATATCTATGTACTTTCCGATCTTGATAATATCAGGCTAAAATTTTTTCCTTGGCTGGTTATTAAAAACTAAGGAGGACAGGATCCCCACATTATTTTTTAATCATTGAAAATCATATAATAGGCATCCACTGTAAATAAATAATGTAAAACAAACATGTGGGCTGCCACTGTTTTTTAAAAATGAGCCAAGGTAAAACGGGCAGCTACAGCCTGATACTATCAGGATAGGAAGGTCCCTGGATATTTTCCCAGTACCCCTGGTGTGTTGAGTACTGAGGTGATAGTGAGAAGGGGTTAGTATTATCCTAGGGGCGGCAATAAACACCTCTGACTGACACTAAACACCAGTAATAGTAATGGAGACATCTCTCAGATACCTCCATAGCTGTTACACATTGCATGAAGTAGGTGTGTTTTGTGCAAAAGGGGCAAGTCTTGCTATAAAGGGGGTGTAGTGTATGCAAATTTGGGATTGCCGCAATTCTAAGTCTCCCTGAAGGCCACTTTCAAAAGTTGACAAGTATGATCTAGCTGGTAAATAACTTAAATATTACATTTTCACCAGTTTTTCTCCTATGCAGCCTCCAACTGTAATTTTCAGTTGCCCTTCAGCAAGTGACTGGAGATTAGCTTCTATGATGCCTCCCATACACTATGTAAACAATGCTCCTGCACTGGACTTCATGACAGCAGGTGACCTGGATGTGGCAAAGTAGTTGCAAGCTGCCCCGCAGCCTGCAAATTGGTCCGCGGACACACTCGTGTCCTCTCTCCTTGTATGCTGTTGTGGATGAGTGGCTCGTAGTGCCAGCCAGAACTTACCTTGTCACACTTCTGGTCCCCTGTTCTCCTCTGCTGGCCAGTGCGCACATCCCTACAAAATTTAAAGGGCCAATCTGCCAGTAATTGGCTAATTGGATTTACAGCACCATGAGAGAAACCAATAGTTTACTGTTCTAGTCTTCCAGTGTATCCAGACCTCTGCCTCAGTCCCTTGACCTAGTCCTCTGACCATGTTCTGTCTGCTGCCAGCCCTGACCTTCCTGCATGTCCCAGACCACGAGCCTGTCTTACGATTTTGTATCACGCTACATCTTGGCTGCCACCACAAACAAGTCGTGTCAGGGGTGTCTTGCAGCAGCAAGCCCAACCGGCCTCGCTGCGGCCTCTTAGACTCCGCTCCCTGACGTAGCTTACACCACCGCTTGCAGTGGTCCAGTGGATCCACACACCAATGGTCATTACCATCTCATCCACCAGGCGTTACAACAGTTTTATGCTTTGTTTGCATCAACTGGACACCATGCACAGTGGAAGGCTGGTAAGTGAAGATGATGCATGAGAAATCCCTTCTATAATGTCACCACAAGTCCTGCAGATCTAATTTCAGTGCCTCACAGAAGAGGAGTGGAATAGGGCCCATGAGCAGCAGACTATGAGTAAGCTCACACAATGAGTTTTAACTCTTAATTCAACACAGATTCTGCTTTGAATTCCTTGTTAAAATCCTTGTGTATTCCACCGGCCATTTACTTGCTGATTTTTCAAACCACGGATTTCAAATTCATGGTGCAGAAGAAAAGGAATGAACGCATTCTTTTGAGCAGATCCTCACCAGAATTGAAACAGGGCTAATCTGCATCCAAATCAGAGGGGGAATACCGCCTGTTAATTAAAATCTCTAGCAGAAACCCTTGGTATTGCCTTGGATTTCTGTTGAGGATTATATGTCAGATTTTTCGGATAGGAAAAGTCCAATGTGTGAACCTACCCTCTCTGCGAGGAGGATGGGGACATCAGCAGTATACTATGTTATAAATGGGGGCCATGGGCAGCAAGTCTTTGTGTAAGGCAGGCTCTGAATTTCCTGCAGCTGTATATGTGAAAGAGGGTGCCATGAGCCGCAATGTATGTAAGCAGGGGCAGGCATTATATGTAAGAGCTAAAGGCATGAAAGATATATTACACATTTTTTATCTGTGCTATTAATTTACGGAAAAATTGCTGAAAACCTAGTGACTATTTAAGGCTAGGTTCACATCATGTTTGATCATACTATAAAATGTGTACATTATAACATATACGTGATGTGTATTCCAGATGTTATTTTGTGTATATGTTTTACATCGCACTAGTTAGCGGGTACTTCTGAAGTAACACGCATATTGCAGGTGTATAGCGGTGCACAGTACACACCGAAATACCTGCAATATGTTGTGTGAACCTAGCCTTAGGCTTGTAAGTTGCAAGTGGAAGTCTCCATGAGCCCCTCTTATAAATGCTAAACTGAAGATCTGGGGAATCAGGAGACCAAGTCAGCACATTGAACTCTTCATCATGTTACTTAAACCATTCCTGAAATTTTGTTGCAGTTTGGGAGCAGGGCTGTGGAGTCGGCAAGCCGAAGCCTCGACTCCGACTCCTCAATTTCCCAAATCTCCGACTCCGACTCCTGACTCCCTCATACATAGCGCATGTTTAAGTGATAACTTTACTGTAGTAAAATGGTAACATCAGGCTATCACCTTATGATACAATAATCAAGTTATTTAGTTAGAACAGACACTGACAAGCAAAAGAGTAACAATGTTTTGAACTTTTGAACACTTGTGGGTAGAGTCGAAGAAAAAGCTGTATTTGTATCCAAGTCCAGTCTGCACCAACATTGGGAATGTGTAGAAGAGACCTGGGATCAGATTTTGGTCAAGATGTGCTTGAATCTGATTCAGAGCCCAGAAGGACTCAGGCAGTATTGAAAACCAAAAGGTGGATTTCCTAAATACTAACAAAATAATAAAAACTAACATTTTGATTTTTAGGAGCAAAATTGTAATTAAGTAGATGCTAAATACTTGCAAGTCAAATTTATGTATAATATGGGTCAGATGACTGTATATACAATTACAGTAGCCTCATGTACCAAGCTGTAGTGGATGGTGAGATATGGAGCCTGAAAGTCACAAGTTCAAACCATTGTTACCATTTTGCTTGTCAGTGTAAAATATATTTATTAGACATGACATTAGGACACAAAAAAATGGTAAATATGCAAAACACTGCAGGAACATTTATGAAGTCTCTGAATAGACTCCATCAGATCCTGCATACATGACCTCACATCTGATCTAATTATTTCCAGGCTAGAGAACGGCCTCTCTACACTAACTTGGGTTGGGGGCAAAACGATAACCACAGGGGTAACATCTCTAACAATGTCAGGGTATAAAGGAATTGCCTCAGCCACAGTCAGTTTTGATGAATGGTTAAACTCTTCTACTTCTTTGAAAGCAGGTGAAAAATGTTGCTGAAATCTGTTTGCCATGGGAGCAGAATCTTTTCCCCTGGGGCAGCGCTTTGCCTGCTCCATGTCATCAATTACACTCCTCATGTGATAAGGCTGAAGATATGGGAGCAGCAGCACTGGTCGGACCCAATTCCTCTTGCTCTTTGCACTGCATCGAACTAACTGGACCAAATTATTATATATTTTGGGTGTCAGTCCATTTTATGACGACTCCGACTCCTGCAAAATAGCCACCGACTCCGACTCCATGACTCCGACTCCACAGCCCTATTTGGGAGGGTACATTATCCTGCTGAAAGAGGCCACTTCCATTAGGTAATACCATTGTCATAAAGGGGTATAACTAGTCTGCAACAATGTTTTGGTTGGTGGTAAATGTAACAAAACAATCACATGAATGCTAAGACCCATGATTTCACTGCAGAACATTGTCCAGAGCATCACACTGCCTCTGCCACCTTAGATTCTTCCAATAGTGCATTGTGGTGCCACCTCTTCCCCAGGAAAGTGATGTTTTCCTGTTCACATAATATATGAATAAATGTGATTCATTAGACCAGACCATTTACTTTCATCGTTCTATGCTCCAGTTCTGATGCTTACATGACCACTGTAGGCACTGCTAAAAGTGGACAGGGCCAGCATGGCCACGTAGAGGTGTCTAAAACTATGCAGCCCCATGTGTAACAAGCCACAATGTTCTGTTTAAATTAACTTTTTCAGCAATTAGCGCTCAAGTAGATATCCTACAGATCTAGATCAGACGAGCTAGAACCTAGGCACCCATGACCCTATTGCAGGTTCCCCAGGAAGCATTCCATGGACCACTATTGATAGGCACTAACCAATGCATACCGAGAACATCCCACCCTAGATCTGCTGTTTTGAATTTGCTCTGTCAAATTTTTCCTTCTTGACACATCAGTCTCAACAACTGACTGTTTACTTGCTGCCTAAAATCCCCCCCCCCCCCCCATCCTTCCTTGACAGGAGCCACTGTGCAGAGATAAGCAATGTTATGTACTTCACCCAGTTTTAATGCCATGGCTCATCAACTCACTATATCAGAATTTCTGATACTTTTATCATGAACAATTCAGGTTGTTAAATTTTATTTCATGTCGCAACTGTATTATTGCTATGAATATACTAGTAGCATTAATATCAGTCCTCACTGGGATTTCTTCATGTGATGTAATGCTCATATGCAGTTCAGAGTTCCTTGGAACTTGAGGGGTCAAATAATTAGTGTGTCTAAGTGCCTGTATGTATTATTGGGCTTTTTTGTCATGAAGTGGAAAATGACCCCAGTGAGAATTAGGCATAATCAATAATGAATATACTTAGACAAATATATTAGACAGCATGTATGACGAGAACACACACTTTAATAGGATGGGAGTAATTTGGTAGACAGGAGAGGAATGTTACAGGAGGGTTATATGGGGACAGAGTATGTGCTGTGTGTATGTGTTAAAGGATATGTATGTCCTGTTTATAGGCTATTTATATTATTTTTAGATATATAACAACATGTACACCCAGATGTGCTGTGTATGCACATCACTAGGGGCCAGATTCCTAGAGCATATGTCATAGAACAGCTTCTATGAACTACTCACCAGTAAATATAAAGCCTCAAATCAGTTATTAACAGTCATATTAAAAGGGTGCCTATAGTTTATGCAATATAGCCTTGAAGAGGTATTCTAACCATTGACATATAAGGTGTATCTTTGGGATATGCAAGAATGTCATGCAGAAAAAGTGATTGGGCTGTAAAGTTCTAGACATAAGAAAGCAGCGATGCTGATTACTTTGTGCCATATGTATGGGTGCGAGTATGAACATAAAGGAGGTTGATATGCAAATTAGGGATTGTTTTAAGGTATAGCATCTTTTCTACTCGGTGTGTTCATGCAGAAACATAGGAAACTATGATGATAAAAAACATTTTTGTACATTTTACAAAACATTTTATCTGTTGTTGATTTACAGGGGGGATACAGCTCCCAGCACTGATTGCAGAGCTGACCAGGATCTGACAGCCCTTTCTCCAATCCTGCACAATTTAAGGGCTTCACTTGCCCACTTCCCTTCTCTTACATATAGGGTGCTGCTGATGGTTTCCTCTATTATGTATATACTGCTCTGAGCCCCCCTCACTAATAGACCACTGCTCATGACCCTCTCCTCTCTTACACATAGAATGCTGATGATGGTTTCCTTTGACTCATATAGACTGCTTATAGCTCCCTCACAAATAGACTTCTGTTCTGCTCTTTCTCTCTCACATGCAGACTGCTGCTTATGATTTTCTCTGTCAAATATAGACTGCTTTTAGTCCCTCAACTATTGATGCCTATCTGGTCCTCTTCTGTCATATAGGAGACTGCTGCACACATTTCACATTAACACTGCTGCTGTGCCTTCCCTCACTGATCTCCATGTCCCTGTCCTCATAGGCGCCCATTCTTTCACCTATTACTACACATAGGGCTCTTTCTCTGTGGTGTCATTATCATCCTATATATACACATATTTACATATACAGTGAAGGAACTAATTATTTGATCCTTTGCTGATTGTGTAAGTTTGCTCACTGACAAAGACATGAACAGTCTATAATTTTAAAGGTAGGTTAATTTTAAGATTGAGAGATAGAATATCCAGAAAATCACATTGTATAAATTATATAAATTTATTTGCATTTTGCTGAGAGAAATAAGTATTTGATCCCTCTGGAAAACAAGACTTACTTGGTGGCAAAACCCTTGTTGGCAAGCACAGCAGTCAGACTTCTTTGTAGTTGATGATGAGGTTTGCGCACATGTCAGCAGGAATTTTGGTCCACCTCTTTGCAGATCATCTCTAAATCATTAAGATTTTGAGGCTGTCACTTGGCAACTCAGAGCTTCAATTCCCTCCATAAGTTTTCTATGGGATTAAGGTCCTGGAGACTGGCTAGGCCACTCCGTGACCTTAATGTGCTTCTTTTTGAGCTAGTCCTTTGTTGCATTGGCTGTATGTTCTGGGTCATTCTCTTGCTGGAAGACCCAGCCATGACCCATTTTTAATGTCCTGGCAGAGGGAAGGGGGTTGTCACTCAGGATTTTACGGTACATGGCTCCATCCATTCTCCCATTAATGCAGTGAAGTAGTCCTGTCCCCTTAGCAGAAAAACACCCCCAAAACATAATGTTTCCACTTCCATCCTTGACAGTGGGGATGGTGTTCTTTGGGTCATAGGCAGTATTTCTCTTCCTCTCAACACGGTGAGTTGAGTTAATGCCAAAGAGCTCAATTTTTGTCTCATCTGACCACAGCATCTTCTCCCAATCACTCACAGAATCATCCAGGTGTTAATTGGCAAACTTCAGATGGGCCTGCACATGGGCCTTCTTGAGTATGGGGAACTTGCAGGCACTTCAGGATTTTAAAACATTATGGCATAATGTGTTACCAATGGTTTTCTTGGTCTTTGTACTCCACTTCTAGTTGCCGCCACACACGCATGACACCATCTGAACCAAATAAATGTATCTTTTGTCATATCAGACCATAGGACATGGTTCTAGTAATCTATGTCCTTAGTAGGCTTGTCTTCAGCAAACTGCTTGTGGGCTTTCTTGTGCATCATCTTTAGAAGAGACTACCTTATGGGACAACAGCCATTCAGACTAATTTGATGCAGTGTGCAGTGTTCGGTCTGAGCACTGACAGGCTGATCTCATACCCCTGTAACCTCTGCAGCAATACAGGCAGCATTTATACATCTATTTTGAAAAGACAATCTCTGGATAGGACACTGAGCATGTGCACTCAACTTCTTTGGTCGACCATGGTGAGGCCTGTTCTGAGTGGAAACTGTCTTGTTAAACCACTGTATGGTCTTGGCCACTGTGCTGCAGTTTAGTTTCAGGGTGTTGGCAATCTTCTTTTAGCCTAAGCCATCTTTAGGTAGAGGAACAATTCTTTTTTCCTGATCCTCAGACAGTTCTTTGCCATAAGGTGTCATGTTGAACTTCTAGTTGCTAGTTGGAACCTGAGAGCGATAATACCAAATTTAACACATCTGATCCCCATTTACACATAAAACCTTGACAACATGGAGGGAAAATGGCAAACTGTGCACAATTTGTCCATTTTTACTTAGGCGTGTGCTCACTTTAGTTGCCAGTGGTTTAGACATTGATGGCTGTGTGTTGAGTTATTTTGAGGCCACAAAATTTACACTATTATACAAGCTGTACACTGACTACTTTACATTGTAGCAAAGCATCATATCTTCAGTGCTGTCCCATAAAAAGTTAGAATACAATATTTGAAATAAAATGTATGTAAGGGTAAATTTACATCTGAATGTTACCCTTCATTGGCCCTATATGTCTGAATACCTGCTAACAGGTATATAAACCTATACCATAGTGATAATTGTGACTAGGTTTTCTCTGTTTTTAGCTGTTCATTATTTCTTTGTGGCATAAAAAAAGCTTAGTACACTACACTTCTCTATCCTACAAGTAGAAGAGTGAAGAAATCAGACGATACCTTTTAGAGGCTAACTGAGTATATTTGATGGTGAGCTTTCGAGAGAACTAGCTCCCTTCTTCAGACATGATGTTATACAAGAAATTGAAAATTCACAGACTTTTTATACACAAAAGACCTGGACCTTCAAAGAATCTTAGAATCCTTAACAATAACAAAATGCAATATAAGCAGAAAGTCATTTACAGAAGGTCAAGCAGTCAACTATCTGGAAACTTGTGAGGCGTGACAGAGGGGGTCAGTATTCCTGGTCTTATCTAGCAGCCATTCAGGCCGTGATTTGTGACCATCACTGTTCAGCTGGTTTTATTATTACGTCCTGATTTTCTTTCAGTGAGGTGATAGCCTTCTGTTCCTGCAGGGTTAGGTTGTGGACCTGTTTCTTTACTTTCCCCAAGATCTCAGATTTTACCTTGCTTCTGAAACAGTCAATGTATTTATCCAGTGCTGCATTAGTTCCAGGCCGGGGGGTCCAGGTTGATTTTTTGGTGGGTTCCTTATGGGCTGTTCTCTCAGAGTCGCTGCTGTATGGAAGGTCTTTGTCATAGAAGTATTCCCTCAGTCTCATTTTTCTGAAGAACTCCTCCATGTCGTTGCAGAGTTTGACATGGTCAGTGAGTGCTGAGGGGCAGATTAAGAGCATCACACTTTGGCTACATTTAGACCTGATTCACATCTGCACCTTAGATTATAACAAAAATTACGAAAAAATAATGCACTTATTTTTCCCACTATACAAAACTCAATGCACCCCATTTTAATCAATGGAATCAATTGGTGTCCATCATGAAACGGATTTGGCACAACAATTATTTTAGTTTTTTTGGTTTTTATGACAGAATAGAAAAACGAAAATAATGATGTTGATGTGATCCATTACTTAGTCTAATATTCAGCTGTGAATATGCAGTAGCTATGCTGCAGTATATGTCTGGATACCTGCTACCAACTTTTCAGACATGTATGGACCACAGAGTGTAAGATTCAGATGTGAACCTATCCTTGTATGTTGCTTTTGTACTGTTCATTGACACTTCATACTCCAGCTCTGAGACAGGAGGAAAGCTGAGATATGACGGGAGGTTCCTTGGTATAAACATGTAGTAATGTACATTCATAAGAAGTATATATCAAACACTCCGGCACTGAGTGCGGGTGCAGAGGCACTGATAGTGCAGTATAGTAATGTTACATATCAAGTATGTGTGCGCCAGATAACAAGCTCCTCACCCGTCTGTTCCTGTGTGATTCGTTGTGGGGTGATTGCTCCTCAATGATACAATAACTCTAGCGGCAATATTCTGTTACCCGTCCACAGATAAACAGGTACTGTAGTTGGGCCTCAAAACAACATGATTCTAAATTGTCTTATCTATCAGAGAAATAAGCAGAAATATTCATGACTCATACTCCCAGACATAAACACACACAGGACATGTACGTATATGTGCTTCAAATGAACATAGGAATAAATGCCTGGGGATCCCCCGAGAAATACCTATGACCATTGCCACTGAGTGGACCAGAAAATGTTGTGCACCCCTGCTGTGTACTGTCAGTAAAGGTATTAATTACTATTGCTTTCCACCCTGGATAGCTGTGTTTCTGCATACATCTGTGCTGGCAGCAGCCATCTGCATAGGACAGAACTGTATGTGCAATATAAATCAAAGGCTGAAGTGGACTTGTTGACAGGTCCCTGTAAAGGAGATCTGTCATCAGATCCGAAAATAAAGTGCACTACTAGAACTTATACAGGGTTGGTAGATTGTTCGTAAGAGACGTTTGTCAGAGCTTTGCATCAACAAATGTCATCTAAATACATAAGATGATCTGCACGGTTGCCTTGATAATGCATGGGATCTGGGCTTACCGTTAAAACAGCAGGTTTCAGTAGGAGCATTAAATCATCTGGGCATTAACTTTCCCGCTTCCAAGTGATAACTAAAGTATCTGGAATACTACCCAGGGCCAAATATTAGCTGAAGCTTTCCCAAATGTGATTGCCAAAAACTGCAAAGCCTGACAATAATTTTTAATGTTGTATTTTTGCCATAGCAAAGGAATATCTTAGGAGCATTTAATAAGACATGGACTTTTACAAACCGTCAGGAAAAAGCTAGCAGGTATCACCTCATGTAGCCATTGGCTTCCGACTAATGAAGTAATACTGATAATAAAATCTACCTACTGATAAAATGTTGTAGACATTATAGACACAGTCAAGGTGTCACTTGGTACATCTCCCTAAATTAATTTCCCCATTACATAATAAATAGAAAACCACAGTTTAACTTGTGGATTACTAAAGACTATAATCCATACCAGTCTCGCACTGGTACCACCACCTGTAGACACAATCCTGTCTTCCTTCACTCACAATCAGGCTTGGACTGGCCCACAGGGGAATAGGGGAAACCCCCGGTGGGCCCCTCAGCATGGTAGACCTGGAATTGCCTTTTAACTCCCCATACATTCTCACAAGAGGAAAAAAATCATAGAACTAGTGTCAAAAAGCAATAAGCAGAGGATGGATGGCATCTACAGTCATTTATAGTAGCTGTAGGGTGGGCCCCTAAAATAAACTCCACCGGTGGGCCCATTAAAAAAATCAAATGGTGGGCCCCCCAAAAGTCAGCTCACCTGTGGGGCCCTAGACACCCCAAATCCCCCCACTTTTCTCACCCAAAACTCAACACATACACGTTTTTTCTTAGTTCCCCTAAAGGCCCCTTTTACCCGGAATTTGGGCCTAAACAAAGTTCTGGGGGAAATACAGGGCCCCCGGCTTCTTTACAATGGTATCTCAAACTTATCAACCTTTGTGGACAGTATACAGAATCCAAACATGGTAGCGTCACTGGACTCCATTCCTCGCAAAGATCTCAGGCCACGATTAGTCCGTTCTCTCTCTTTTGGCATTTTTAGGGGGGGTTCTCAGTGGCTATCACAACTAACTTTTATACAATCCCTTTCAGCAGATCGACTGTATCAAGTTTTTAGCTATGCATAAAATTATTTTCGACAGGGCCAAAACTCATGGTTGTATGGAATCACCTCAACCACACCTAAAGACATTTTGGTGCATCACTTTTGGCAAAACAATTTCCGCAACCTATTCAAACACAACTCTTACTCCTGTAGGGGTACAGTCTTTGGAACCCCTTTAAGTGGAAACACCACTCCCGCGATGCACCAGGGGGGTGCCTTGGTTTTGTTGGTGCAATGGCATAAACAATACAGTGCAGTCTAAAACATTGCAGCATAACAGAAATAAAGGCATATCAACACATTTCTTAACAGTGCATTATAATATAACATAACATCACAATTTAGTGTGCATGTGTGTGCCTTGAGGTCAGTTTGGTGTTCTATACTCTAAAAGTGGTCATTGACATGAGAGATGTATTGACAGCTTAAGCCAGTCTTGTAGACTACTGACCACCTACATAAGCTGGATTGGACAATGAAGATCTGATGTCTTAGGCCACCTTAAAAGCCTTAGAACTAACTTCTGTGTAAGTTATAATTGCTCCCCTATTAACTGTTACCCATGTTTCCCATAAATTAAAGACTGTAACTTAAAGGATAGAACTCCAAAGCAATTTATGGTTGCCGATGGGAGTTGCAAGTAACTTCAATTTTTTTACAATGAATGAAGAAGTCATGAGCAACTTGCAATGAAAACAATTATTTTCACCATGTCAGATTTTTTTCTCCACAGAGCAAAGTTCAGATTGAACACCACTCGAGTTAGTGCCATGACTATAATGCAACTCACAGGTGACTAAAATAAACTACAGGCTTAGATTTTCTGGTGGTTTATGTCATACCAGATTGAAAATCTTGAAAAGCTTTGTGAAAAAGCTTGTACTATCCAAAAGAATAAGCAGAAATATTGGAAAAAAGGAAATAAAAAATCACATTTATGCTTAAACTCCAGTGCATATATTACAGTAAAGTCCAAACTGCAAGCATTCAAATGAGAGCTGGATCATTATAAAAGCACTTTTATTGATTGTATCTTGCAGATCAAAGCAATTTGGGCAACAGCCCAAGACCATAGCACCAGCTGTTTCATAAGCTGTTACGAGAAGGCTGTCCTGGGCTGCTATCGCTGTACCCCCAACCTTTCTCCATAGTCCATCCCCACTGCTCCAGGCTTCAATACTTTCAAAAACATAACATAACTGAACGTAATCTACATAGTGCAGGTCATCATGGAATAAGACGAGTTTTCTCAGGGATGTGTTCTTTTATATACAAATATTGCAGGCCAGGCATAAAAGTGTAGTGGCGTCTACTACTTGGTGCTGGTTCTTACCATCACATACCCTATCTATCCTTACACAGGAGGTATAGAAAAACAAGTTTTGGAATGTCCATTTTCAAAAATATTTTGGATACTTTCAATAATCCTTCACTGGAGACATAAGGGTAAGATCACACAGCGCATTTCGGCACATACTTGTACACGATGTCACATCTTTCTTCTGCCGCATTTGCAGGGCGTATTTTGGGCGTATTGCAGCACAATTATGTGCCAGAATACGCCGCACAAAGACGCTGTTGAACATACCCTAAAGTTAAAAAAAGTCCTGTTTACAAGCTAGAACAAATGAATGAACGGAGCTCACATAGTACTCACGAGTCCAAGTGCAGGAAAACCAGTAGTAACACCCACCACGCTATGGACACCGCCGACTGTCACGGATCAAATATAAGCAAAACTCTTCATCCTAGAAGACAAATTTGTCAAGCGGGGTAAAAGAAAAATTACTTTATTAAATTAAATGCATTACAAAGGGTAAAACACACAAGTGCCACGCTTACGCGTTTCGGACAAAAGCTCTTGTTCACAGCTAATGGCATTAGGAAATACACGTTTAAATATAAATTAAAACAAATCACAAGCCCAAACGAAAACAACGTCATCACAGTTCTTAACCCTTAATGAACTAGGACACAATACAAGCATCCAATAAAACACAAATCACAAAATGTGAAAGGCATATTCTAATAGATGTAAAATAGATAATTCCTGAATCATTATCCTTTACCCTGCTTGACACATTTTTCTTCAAGGGTTTTGCTAATGTTTACAAACTACCTATGGTACTTCCTGCACCAACTCTGGACTCCCAAACAGTATTAGGCCGGGTTCACACTATGTTCATGACTACGTTTGAGGTATCCATCAAGGTACCATGAAAAAAAGGCATTCCGTCAGATACTGCGACGTAAGCGGCCCCATAGAGATTAATAGAGCAAACGTAGTCCATTATGGGCTATGTTTGCTCTATTTACTGGCAGTATGTGCTTTTTTCCTTCAGGACTCAATAGCATGGCACTCTGACAGATACCTTGAATGTAGTCAATATCGTGATGTGAACCCAGCCTTGTCTTTTACAATTCAATTTACATCTGAGGGTGTGCATGCATATTGCCCTATACCTCTGACACCAAAAACATTCAGTTGCTTTTATAAATATGCAGACAAAAGTCTCTAGCAGATGAAACTACTAGGTATTAGGCTTTTCTGTTTTTTTTACCTTGTTTATTATTTTGTGCACATTTGAAGTGTGTTCTTTATTTCTGTAATTTTGTAACTATAAACACTATGGGCCATATATATGAAAACTGTCTGGGTCTAAGGGTATGTTCACAAGGCGTCTTGTGGATGTGTGAACATACGCTTTTCTGATTATGTATGGGTCTGGGCCACATATAATGAAAACTGTCTGGGTCTAAGGGTATGTTCACAAGGCGTCTTGTGGATGTGTGAACATACGCTTTTCTGATTATGTATGGGTCTGGGCCACATATAATGAAAACTGTCTGGGTCTAAGGGTATGTTCACAAGGCGTCTTGTGTCCGTGTGAACATACGCTTTTCTGATGCATGTATGGGTCTGTCTGAACGGACCCAGACACACATCTAACAATTAGCAGTGTGTTTAACACGCAGCGGCGTTCACATGAGTGATCGCTGCTGCGCGTCTGTTGGGTCCGTCTTTCGGGTGCACTCCAAGGATTGACATGTCCTTTCTTGGATCACATCTGCAAGATGGACTCGACAGGCGCGATGCAAACACGCAGTGGCGATCTCTCATGTGAACGCCGATGTGTGTTTCCCATTGCTGGCAGTGTTGAACACACTGCTAATTGCTAGGGTATGTACAGTACGCCCCGCAATTATGCCAGGCGTTCAGGAGCTCGCGCGTACTCCTGCAGGGGAGGTGAGCGGCAGCCTGCCGACCCATAGACACTCATTACTCGCGGCGCGTAAGCGCAGTGAATAAATGACATGTCAATTATCTCCTCGCGCCTACAATACAATCGTATTGTACGAGCGGGGAGAGGAGGTGTAATCTATGAGAACTGTGGATCACCGTAATGATTGGGGCGCATTTAGCTTGTATTAGAGTGCAGTACACTCTCAATATCTGGTGAAATGCGTCCCAAAATATGCCATGTGAACATACCCTTAGATGCGTGTCTGTTCAGACGGACCCAGACATGCATCACAAAAGCGTATGCTCACACGGACACAAGACGCCATGTGAACATACCCTAAGACTTTCTTTGTTACTCATAACAACCAATCAGAGATCACCTTGCATTTCATATTGTGCTCTGAAAAAATGAAAGGGGAGCTCTGATTGCTTTATATGGGCAACCAAGAAAGTTTTAGTGCAAGACAGTTTTAATACATGTCCCCCTATATCTTTATATATGTGCTTGTTCTGCCACATAAAAAGTAGTTTTAGTGTACTAGATGACTCTGAATAATTAACTTTCACTATCATCACTGACATGAGGTCTCAATATGTAGCACTGTCCTCTCAACAAAGAGTTCCACTCAGTTTCAGTAATGTATATGAAGAGATACCTGTTTGTTTTTAGCTAAGCCAGGTCCCTTCTCCCTTTCGTGTTACGGCTGATTCAGGACCATTATGAAAGCAATGGTAGTGGAAAGTCCTAGTAAGTGTGATCAATTACAATTTCAAATACATAACAACTACTTTTTATATTGTGCAACAATGTCTTTAAATTAAAAAAATGTCATAGTTTTGCCTTGTTACACTAAATCCGGTATAAGCTGGGACTTCTCCATGCTACCTGTTTACAGCTAGGTTGCAGTTGGTACCATTGAGTATGTTGCGTATGTGGTGTTGAAACTTCTTACCCATATTTGATAAGAGGTGGCAGCATTGGCATTCCTAGGAGTGTGGTCCGATTGGGGAACGTGTTGTGCCCAATTTGTAGTCTGAACAATAGTTAGACTGAGTTATGGAATAGTATTTAACCTTTAATAATCACATGCACATCACAGTGGAATACAGTGGTCTTTCATAAAAGGGTCCAATGCATGTTTGCCTATTTTTCAAATCCCTTGCAAGAGAACTGGGTGATACTTGGTCCCTGAAGAAAAGAGGGGGCTTGTAAATGTTTACATCAACCATGCCTACTAAAATAATAGATCAGGGAAGGCAGTCTGCCATGGCAGTGGTTGTTGTCAAGCCATACCACTAACCATGCCTAGCCTCGAGCATACCCAATCTTATACAGTATAATATGAGCAAATAATAATAATTCTATACTACTGTGCTACATGTGCAACTACACAAATATAGTAAATATTGAATACATACATTGTGTATGCATGCACATGTACATCTATACTTTATTGTTGATGTAGAAAAACTAGTCATTTGGTGCCACCCTACCCAGTGGTCCCTCAACATACAAAATGAATTGGTTCTGGGATGACCATTGTATGTTGAAACCATAGCTCTATGGAAAACTGGTAAATGGTTCTAGGGCAACCATTGTACATTGAAATAACACTATAGACAACTGTTAATTGGCTCTGAAACCCCAAAATGTCACCAACATAATGCAAATGAAGATTAAAGGGGTTGTCTCACTACAAGGATTGCTTTTTATGTTAAAGATCTTGCAAAAAACAAGTAACTTTTCAATATATGTCCATTAACAGTGTCCTACCTATTCCTAGATATCTCCTCTTGTATGGGCTGCATCAGCTCTTCAGGTCGCTATAGCTACAGACCTGTTCAATCTCTCATGATAGGTTGCCAGCACTGGTTGCTATAGCTACAGACCTGGCTGTAGAAGCCAGTAAACATGTCCCTGAATTCAAAATGAAACCAAGAAAACAGGACTAAGGTAAGATGAATCAATGTAGTGAGACAACCCCTTTAAAGAAAATGGAAGCACAAAACTGACACAATACAGTAAGTCCTTACATATAGCAGAAAGATCTACTGGAAGTTGTAATCTCTCTATTTTGAGGACAGCAGCTTCTTTGAATCATGTGTTTTATATACTATATACCAGAAAAAAGAAAATGTGGACCTCACCTGGTGCCAAAAGGATCTATTCTTCCCGACACATATAAAGAGCAGTACAGAATATGTAGTACTGCACTGTACTGTAGAGGGTGCTACTAGACGACCAATCACTTCACTAATACAGATGTATAACACGTAAAATGTTCATAATAATTGGCCGGATCTTCCAGTCAGCACCACATATGTCATTGTATGTTGAATGTGGTTTTAAGATGCGATATCTGTGGAGGGACCATTGTATGGTGAGAATAGTGTGTCCTGAGGCATCAGTAACTTTGGGAACCACTATACCTGACTATGGACTTGTGGACTTAGTACTGGTGAGAGCAGTCATTACCACTTCCAGGGAATCACATACTGTATGTGCTCCTAAGGCCTCGTTCACACGGCTTATGGCCGGCGTAATGGCGGGGACGGATTTCTCCTCATCATTCCGCCGGCAGCCGTGCAGCGGGCGGGGCGCGGGCGGGGCGGGGGTCGGCAACTCGCCGGCCCCATAGACTGTCATTATCTACGGCGCATACACGCCGTAAATAATTTACATGTCACTTTCTCCACCCGCAGCGGATTCGCCGAGCGGGGAGAAGAGACGGAATCCACTGTTCTCTATGAGAACTGTGGATTACCATAGTTACTGGGACGGATTGGAGCCGTACTGCAGCGCAAATACAGTGCGCAGTATGGCTCCAATCAGCGCCCAAATAAGCCGTGTGAGCGAGGACTAAGACAGTTTTTCAATAAAAGTTTTTCTGCTCTTTCTTTCATGTTTTCATTACTAGAGATGATATATGTATAAGGAACTAAAAGTTCACTGCTCCACAATAGTATTCAACAATATATTCATATTAAAAAGGGCCCTTCTTTTAATAACACTCTGCTGTGCTTAGTCCTAACTCTAGTCAATATCTGTCTTCTGGCTTTATTTTTACCATCCTGTAGTAAGTGGGTGCATCTAGCAGTGGGCACATAACAAACACCCAGGCATAGAGCGTGACAGGTACTTCCATATAAAATATAGAGTCAAGACCTATAACATTATTAGAGAGATTACCTGCTGCATCCAGGTACCTGATGAAGTGGGCACCTGAGCCAGTTGCAGCTGTGACCTTGAAGGTTTCCCAGCTTGCTGGTTGGGTTTGTCATGATCCACCAAGTAATGGCTGGTGGAGATTAATGGGTAGGTGTGTGGGCACCAACAACTGGAGCAGCAACAAAGCCCAAAAGAAAGGAACACTGAACTGGAGGAAGCTGGGTGGAAGATTGGTACAGAGAAGGGCTCTGAGGAGTAGAGTGGACAAGACACAAGGGACGTGTGCATCAAATACAAATCTTGTGCTATCCCAAGGGATGAATGGCAGGGCAGTGGCCAAGAAGGATGTAGGGCCAGAGGGCTTAGTGGGACATGGGGCAGGTGTGCTTCTCTTGGGGCAACACGAGAGGGCTTGAAAACAGGAATTTTTTATGTCATCTCTGTCTCCTAGTCATTTATGGTGTGATATATTTTTCTTATATAACTACATAACTAAGCAGATTTTCCATTCTACATTTAAGAAGCTTGGCAATGGCACTCATATCAGCTGTCAGCATTTCTAGAAACAAAACCATAGACAATTTTAGGATGAACCGTATTATAATAGAGAGCAGTCCATTGTATAAGATAAATATATAGGGCTCCCTTTTTCCGTTAGATGTGTCATTCAGTATATTTATGATCGGGGGGGTTCCACTGTTAAGACTTGTTGTGATCTGCAGTGTTTGCTGGAGGGTCCATATACAAAGGGCGACATGTCCGAAAATTGGTGTCGCCGCAGCAGATTTTAGGCACATTTAATCATTGTAAAGTGCACCTGAAAGTACAATCCTTTCAAAAATCTAGCATCAGGTATACCTTGCATAGTAAACTTAATGAGCCTAAAAAGGCGCATTGTGCAATCAAAGTGCATTACTAGTGTATGTAATGCGCCTATCGAGGCACATTGTGTTACAGAGGCGCATAACCTATCATTACTAGTGTATGTAATGCGCCTCAATAGGCGCATTGCATTATGGAGGCGCACAGCGTATCATTGCTACTATATTTAATGTGCCTTTTTAGGTGCATTACAATGTGTCGTCCCCGGCGTATAATGTGCCTAGTTTTGGTATATTACAGTTAATTTATATCGAGAATATGGCATCAAAAGTTTTTTGGCCGCAAATACATCAAAATTATGGCGCATTCGTATCGGGACATGTCGCTCTATGTGTTATTTTCTGTTGTAATAAAATTGCAGGGGAAATAAGGTATTATGTGACACCCATTAAAATCACTAGCCTTCCTCATCGTGCACTTACTCTGGCTTTCTTCCAACTATTTTCAGCAGTTATTTGCTCTATGTAATAGATTAAATGCCTCAGCAGGAAGAAGTAGATGACTCCTTAAATTTATATAAAAAACCATTACATACCAGCAAAAGCTATGAGTTTATGTTTAGGACCATTTGTAGTTTTTGGCCTATTTCTGGTCATATATCAGATAGGTATCTCTGTCAGGCCCAGCAGTTAGACCCTGCCCATAGCACTTTCAGAGGTTTGCAGATACTATAGTAACAGGTGTACGGTTCTAGAAGGATGAACATGGTTGCAGATGTGTACAGGAATAGTACTGAGCCAGCCGTGTATGATGTGTGTTTCCTCATGGTGAGGTGGAGAGGTTTTGTGGGTAATGTGGGTGGGTTGTGAAAGTGGAACATCTGTGAAGACGGAGTACTCAGCTGCAACTGCATCTGTTACATTCTGGTATAACTGTCCTAGGCCCGGGAAAGGGTCCAAAAAGAGACTGGTATCTGAAGACGGAACAATTGCATTTCACAAAGTGGTCGGCCACAGAGACACTGAGGAAGATTTTTTAAACACAAATGTAAAAAGGAAGTTTCCTTACGTTTTTCCTTCATTCCTCAACCCATTTTAATCTCGCCAATGGCATCATTGACCTCTATCTGCTCCTGCCTAACCTGCTCCTTCAGGTCGGGTCAATGATTAGTGTAGTGTTATTATCTTTTACTAAGATGGGCAGGCCTCACTTATGTGTCAACTGAATAATATCTTACTTCCATAGATAAAGAAAAATCAGTAGTCATCAAGCACCTTTGGTGTTGCTTATCTTAGTAAGCAAAGCAATACTGTAGAATTGGATAGAGGACAAAAAAACATTGAGCTGCAATTCTGAATAATAACCTGGAGAATGTGACATCAGGATAAGCCCCATAGTATACCATGTTATAGAATGCATTACTTAGGCTGATCCAGTTTGTGCAATTGTAGTAAGCTAAAGGCTTCCATTGGTGAAATAAAAATGGTTTCCAGGATAAGGAAGCCCCTTGTGCCAGTCATTAGAGTTTGACCCAATAAAGATGAAGTCTGTCTTAAAAAGAGGTTCCCTTTAACAAGTTGAAAAAAAATCTAAATTAAAGCAATGTACGATATTGATGACTGTACACCTATTTATAGGGGATTCGTTTTGAGGAGGGATAGCCATTTTATCATTATGAAACTGAAAATTGTCTCCTGTATTAAGCTAATAATACAACTTGAAAACTGAAGTTTCTATTTGGTTATTGTAGACCAGGGGTCTTCAAACTGCGGCCCTCCAGCTGTTGGTTAACTACAACTCCCATCATGGATTTCTATAATCTAGAACAGTGAGCATGATGGGAGTTGTAGTTTCCCAACAGCTGGAGGGCCACAGTTTGAAGACCCCTATTGTAGACTATAACTATTGGATAACAATCTAAATGTATGTTTAATCTATAGGTGAAGAACCTTCTTTCTGTCACAGGCCAGTTGGATATTTGCAAGGGTTCAGACAGTGGAATTTGGTGCTGAAGCATCGATAATTCTGTGCTTGTAAGTGTGGAATTCAGATGAGGACACAACACTAAATTTGCCTTATATACCCAAAACGACAACACTGAATTACATAGGATTTCATAGGAGGTGTTTTACTGTCGTTTTACGGTCACATACAGGCAAGTACTATACATTACAAATCCCAAACGTTAAACACATGTACTAATCTGCACCTATACAGTTAGTTACTAATCGTATGGATCTAGATTAGTACATGTGTTTAATGTTTATGGTGTGGCATCCTGGGATTTGTAGTTCCATAGCAGCTGTTTATACACTTGCTTTAGAGTAATTTGAGCGGGGTAAATACACCAGGAACTGTAGTCACTCAGGCAGGTTTCTGACTGTGAGGAGATAGCACAGTGGTTGGCTTGCAGCAGGAGGAGTAGGATAGGCAGAGATCATTGACTTTGGACAGGGTCAGGGAGGCAGTATAGAACTCCGAGTGGCCAGCAGGCAGTGCCTGTGCCAGTTCAAAGGCCTTACCTCTCACTGCATCAGCCAAATCACTAGAGCCTCCCCACGCAGCATGCCGCTGCCCCAGATACTCAATGCTACCTAACAGACCTGCCAAGTGCTATAAAGAGGTGGAGCTGGTGAAGATCCGGCAAAAGTGATTGCATGGGTCATCAATGTTTTCCCCTAACCCCTGGTTTAAACATTAAGTAACAGAGTAAGCCTGTCACCAATCCCGAAGCAGCACTATAAGGAAATAGGTGGGAGACCTTCTAAAGCTAGGGTAGATCTAGATATGGTCCTGAAGCATCACCTGGTCAAAATATACGGGCATCAAAAGACAATTTGTGACCTGGTTTAATTGACACTGATATATTTATGAATAGTTACTAATTACTGGCATCTATGAATATGTTACAGGTGGAATTTAAATCATTTATATACATAAACTCATATTTAAACATCAAATTTTCCAAAGTGATTTTAGCCAGGTTTTGTATCTTCATTGGCCTCAATAGGTTAATATGAGTAAGGCAGCACATGCTACAAACTACATATGTTGACACACTGGGCTGTGCACACATATAGATGTTGACACAGATTCAGGGGAGCTGGGAGTAGACAGCTGGGAGATGAATCTGTATTTGGCTGGCACATGGGTTCTAAGCGGGCAGTGTCCGGTAAGGGACAGATGGCAGGTGGTAGAGCCTTAAACAAGCTTGTTTTCTAAATGTGACTTCGGGCATTTGGAGTGACCACAGACAGCAGAAACGTCACTCTCTCTATTAAAAGACCAGGAACTGGAATACCCCAGGTAAAATCAGAGGAAAAGCAAAACACAAGGGTTGAGGATGAGCAAAAACAATCTTTACACTCATAAATAGTATTATACAGCCGTCTTAGATGCTGACATGCTGGAGGCCATAGCAACAACAATGTTCTTAACAAATTACTGTGTGGAAGCTAAATGGCAAAAAGAAAATGACACAATATAACTTTCTGTTGTTAGCATTCCTCTTAGGGCTTGTCCCCACATCAAGAGTTATGGGTCATTTTTTTCAGACGGTTTTGCAGTTTTAGAAACCATCTGAAAATCGACAAACATCGCTCCCCCATAGACTTATAATAGAAAATCCATTCAGCAGTCCCCACTGAACGGATTTTCCGCTAGATGGTTTTTGACACCGCCAGCGGTCCTAAAATCTTAGAACATGTTCAGTCCTCAGCCCGGTTTTCATGCAGAACATGAACATGTGGGTACAAAGGGGGATAGCTTGAATCCACAAACCACAGACAAAAGCCGATGCCCTGCGTGCCAAAAAAAGAAAAAAAAACGGTCGGAATTTGGTCTTTGCCGTGTGAACGCACCCTTATTCCTTAATCTCTGGGACAGACTCTCTCCTGTGTTCATAAGTGGCCCCTACTGAGTGGGTGAAGGGAGGTGAAAACTGTAATGATTGGTCCAGAAAAGTAACGAAAAGTCCAACAGTACACCAAAAAAAACCTCAAAATTTTTTTAGTAGATGCAGAGTCAACAGCCAGTCCTCCCCAACAGAGCAACAACAAGAATCAACATTTTGATCCATACCAGGCTCAAAATGTCTCCTCACAAAGTCATCATTAAACACTATACATTTACAGTTTACTCCACCCAGGCTTGGACTGGTCCACAGGGGAGCAGTGGAAACCCCCTGTGGTCCCTCAAGCATGGTAAGCCTCTGGGCATGGTGAGTCTTGGGCTGCTTTAGAGGGAGAAAAGCAGAGAAAGAGAAGCGGAAAGCAAGAAGCATTTGCAGTATGTGTAGTCAACTCCACTGGTGGATCCTAAGAAGTAGTTCCATTGATGGGCTCCAGGCACCCCAGTACAACACTGACTCCACCTTCGGCCTTTTAACCCCTTTCTTTTGCACTATCAGTCCATTAGGAAGCTGTACCCATTGTAGGGATTAGCTCAAACGATAGCAGTCTCCTCCAAGGTAAATCACTGCAAACTTTATTCTTGTGATCCACACAACAGGAAACAAATGACAAGGGTTGCTTCATCCACAAACAAACAATCACAGTCTTTGCTATAAGCCATAGTACTATGTCTTAGGGAACCGCATGCAGGTTTCAGTCTTCCAGGAGTGCAAGGCCCAGCTCTTGCTCTCACCCAAACACTTGCTCCACTGAGCAGTTTGGTCAGACAGATAACCACGCCCCTCTCACCTGAGCCTGCTGGCCTAATATAGCCCTGGTAATTCCTGGCCTGGAATGTGGGAGCAGTCATCCCACCCAACTCTTCTGACTGCTCCAGTAAAAAACCCGACCCGGAGAAAGGCATTGCCACCATAATAATAATATAAGGATGTCAGTGGCCTACTGCTGCTGACACCAGTAATAATGGGTTTCTACCTCACCGACTTCAGACAGATCGGCGACACATATCGTCTGTCCACGATAGTCACTTGTGCCTTCCTACACCCTATTAAGGTGCTTAAATCTGAACTGTCCTGTGGAAAATAGCTTCATAGATTATAGTGCTGCTATTATCTTATATAGAATAGGTGCCTATGGCTCCAAAGAGAAGGGTCCCTGTGGCAACTGCTACCTTTGCACCTTTTATAGCTATAATACTGTGCATGATGACACTAATTTCCTACTTATGGCAGATTTCTTATTAGTAACCCTGCTGAAGAGTCCAAATCTAGTCAACCCTTTTAGGACTGATTTCCAACTAGAGCATATTGCAAATAATTGCAATATCACTGGGAACTGCATTACATTTAAAGATAAGACCCTGAAAATAGCTGTGGTTAAGTAGTACTGATCAATCTAAGGATACTTTTTGGTGTTAGATCTGTTTTGAAGTAGTGCTAACAAATATTTTGATACTTTTTGGTGTTAGATTAAATTTTTGCCATTAACTTCTCTTTTCTCTTCATTTACAATATCTTTCATAATGTAATACATAATATAAAAAAGATTATGCTTACCAGCAGACCATAATAGAATGATAACAGCTTGTAAGGAGGATGAATAGGGGGCCACTACATAACAGTGCAAGAGCCCCGTTTTCTAGGGAGTTATTTCCAGAGTTCCCCTTTAAACAGACTGCCTTGTGTAACACCTTTTATAAAGGTTATGTTACTATTATTCCCGTGTGCCTTAATGCTTTCATAATTGTAAGACTTGCTGAAAAGTAATGTGATAATGTTTTGTTCCATTGAAGCAATGTGTATCCACGTTGAAGAACCTATGCAGTTCTGGTAATATGACAGCAGGAATGTTCATCCCAGGTGTCATGTGGTAGGGAGAAGAAGCTCGTATTGGAAGCCTTCTGCTGGACCAGAATTGGTGTCTGTGGTAACAGGTGACCATTCGGTAGGCATGTCTTCAGAAAACAGGTGGACAATAAAGTAGTTGCGCAGTGAGATGAATTTGTGACAAGTGAAATAGAGTGCTTCTGGCCAAGTCAGGAGGTGCCACTGGTACATTGGCTGGAGCCTGGGACAGTTGAAACTGCTCGCTGCCCCATCTGACTTTGCAGAGAGCTGGGGTTGCAGAAAAGTCTAAGTTGGACTGCTTAGACTATGGAGAGGGAGTTACAATGAGAATCAGCCCGGGAGACAGCTGAGGCTCGACGCCGTCTGTGACCTCAGTGACTCCGGTTCCATCTGTTACATTAGTTGCCACGGATGCGTGACCTCGGGATGGTAACAGTGACATAAACTAAGACTGTTTTATTGTTGTGGTTTGGAGCAGGGCCTGTGAGTATTGGACTTCTTGGCACATGGGATTGAGACAAATTTTGTTGGTCTGTGCAAACTTCGGAATATATCCTCTTTCCTAGGAGCAAGTTTTGGAGAGTAAGGGTATGTTCACACAGCGTTTTTCAATCCATTTTTCAATCCGTAAAACATATCCAAAGACATATCAAAAGTGTGGTGCGTGTTTGGATGCATTTTTGCTGCAGCAGGAACGCACCCTATAGTTTTAAATAGGGTGTCTGCTGTGTAAAACGGATCAATAATTGACATTTCAAATCTTTGAACAGATCTGAAAGACGCATCAGAAAGATGCATGTAAAACACATCAGACGTCTTAAAGTCGATCCGTGTTGTACATTGAAGTTAATGTACATTTCACATTGCACATTGTTAGATGTGTGTTTGGGTCTGTCTTGGGCCTTAAACATGGATCAAAATACGTATCTAAAAAATTACGTGTGAACATACCCTAAGCTATTTGTCTAAATACAAAAAGTCTGTGGACAAGGTACAAATACACAAAGCAGTTCATAGGCAGTAACTGCAGTTCCCAAAGTATATCCTCAGGGATTTAAAAGCTGGAGAAGATCAATTATGAATAATGAGACTATTTTAATGAAACCTAACTTCATTTGAAGAATCCAGTGCCGATGACCATAACCTTCAATGCAGAGAAGAGTGACTGACTCCTTGACCTGAGTCTGTACTGGATAACTCACCTTTTTCTCCAACCCAACCATACAAAATCCCCTTATAGACCTGCTACCCATGACTACTGTTGACATCCTACCTACCAATCCTACCCCCATCCCCCATTAACAATAACTTCCCCAATAATAGACAGGAGTCCAGGGTTGAATTAAATTGGCCACAGCAGCTGTTTTATTAACAAAATACAAAACATAGGAAATAAATTATAATAAAATATATCTATGAATACTAAAGAAGCAATAGTAAGCATAATAATAAAAATCCTGTACCAAAGTACTCAAAACCGCAAAGAGTTCATGTGCAATGAGCTTACCCTTGATAACACTCGAGCAGAAAGAGAGGTAAAGCAGCCCCCAAACCAAAAATAGAATAAAAAAA